>JAXQQM020079588.1:0-163171 GCA_034641835.2 Pinus albicaulis
GATTTTATGCAGGAATGCAACAGAATACAGAAATAACCATGAACATAGAGATGCAGCAGAAATAATGCCTCATTTCATTAATATCAAATAACAGAAATATGCTTACAAGCATAATGGAAATAAAATAGCTAGGGTGCTGGTAGCGAATCTCTGAGAAGAGATGTGATGGCTACAGACCTCTGAACTGTGTTACAATGAGGCTCAAGGGCCTATTTATTGTTGAGAAACAATGTAGAATCTGAAACGTCCAAAAACCTAACCGTAGGAGATGAGGCGCCAAAACTGTGGGCGCCTGTTTGGGTAAATTGGTGGTTCAACTTCCCGGGGGCATAACTTTGGCACCCGATCTCCGTTTGACGCGTTCAATAGCTCGTTAAAAAGATCTATCCGAGGACTACAGCTGTCGGGACGAATTTTATCAGAAAATTCGTTGGCGATTTCATACCCAAAAAATGTCGTTTAGGGCCTCAAAACGGCTCCGGAAGTTCAGGACCCGAAAAACTGCTAAAAATAGTAAGTTATGCCGAAACTGAAAGACTGAAAGAGACAATGGTGGGGGGCCAAGTGGAATAGGTGGGTGGCCACCAATATCCACCCGGATCATTAAGCCCCCAAAACGGCTCCGAGAGTGGAGGACCCGAAAACCTGCTAAAAATAGTAAGTTGTGCTGAATGTGAAAATCTGCAAGAATTGATGGTGCTGGTCCAAATGGAACAGGTGGGTGGCCACCGATATCCACCTGGATCATTCCTCCCTCCTTAGGAAGCAATGGTCCCCATTGCGTTGAGATCCTCCATGAGATGAGGAAAATTCTATTGAACTGAGTATTAGATGTGTTGAAGATGTCGTGGACCTGCGGGTGGACATGCTGGATGCGTTTAGTAAATTTGGTTTCTTTATCAACCCCGGTACAGTACATGTTTTTCAACCCACATGTGTAGTTGTAGGATTTATGGCAACATCAAAGTGTGGCGTGTTGGGAGTCGTATCACCGGATTGGTTGTTCTGATAAAGCAGATGAACTCTCTATGACTTTGTCCCATCCGTCGCAATACCGCAAGGGAGCCCTATTTCAAGGTTGTGGCCACAATATTCTTCTTTCCCTGTGAGTGAGTCGTAAGGAAAATGAATTTCTTGGTTTGGGAAACGATCTTACTGCGTTGTTTTGCAGTAGTCAAAGAGATGACAGGAGGCGGTACTACCTCCGGTATCCTGTACAAGTTATTTCCCAAAGTAATAATAATAGCACGAGGCCTAGACTCATACACAGCATGTCGCCTCCACAAGTATGGTTGGCCCAATAATACATCATCTACATCAAGAGGAGCAACATCACACAATACCTCATCCGTGAATGGCTTGATACTGTATGGAAGTCGGCACTGCTGGCGGATGCGGAGATCTCTCCCTCGGTGGAGCCACCCAATGGTATATGGTTGCGGGTGTGCTATGGTTGGTAGGCCGAGCCGCTTCACGACGTCTACTGAAATGAGGTTCTTTTGGCTTCCGCTATCGACGAGAAACTGCAGCGGAGAACCCTTCACCCACATCTGCGACTGGAAGAGGCGCTCCCCCTCCTCTGGATCCTCTGGACCCTCCTTCTTGATCTTGGTGGTGGCAACAATGGCACTGGGATCCGCATCAATGATCTGCTTCCCTTTGTCATTACCTTTGTCTGGTTCTAACTCAGGATCAGAAAATGCATTTGATTCGGGTGCCTTTAGTTCAGCCACCAAAGATTGTTTGGCCCGACACTCGTTTGTGCTGTGAGTGGGGCTGTTATGAAATTCACACCACTTCCCTGTGTCCTTCTTTGGATTTGTGGTATTGTTCTGAGTCGCATTGCTTTGGCCTTGTCCCTTGTTCTTCGGTTCGGGGGCACCTTTCGGATTCGCAGATCCAAAGTCTCGCTTCTTTTGCTTAAATTTCTGCTCGATCTTGGCGGCATAGCGATATGTCGTGCCAAGCGATGTAATGTCGAGGAACTCCATTTCCTCCTGAATGTGTTTGTGCAGACAGCCGCGGTACTTGAGCACCAAATGTCTCTCCGAATCTTTAATACCCAACTTTGTGCGCAGGGTATGGAACAGATTCGTCAGTTCGTGCACATCTTGATCCTTTTGTTGCCGCAGCGTGGTCCATTGGATGTATTTGTCTTCATAGCTCCCCACAGGGTAATATTGTTCCTTGATGCCGTCTCGGAACGAATTCCAAGTGGGTGTGGCCGAGAACAGAGAGGGTTCCCCTTCGCCTTCTTGCTCACGGTAGGTTTCCCACCAGTCTTTGACATGGGGGGCAGCTTTGAGGAGTGCAAAAATAATCTTTTCTCGGTCAGAGAAGTCATGGACCGAGAAATACCCTTCCAACGAATTTAACCATTTGTCTACAGCGTCTGCATCTATTTTTCCTTCAAATATAGGAATGTCAAAGTTTACCTGTACTTTGAAGGGAGTGGCGCCTCCAGAGTGGCTGTTGGATGCAGATGCGCCATATGTGGGCAGTCGTTGAAGGATTTGAGCAAAGTTATCCATCATCGCGTTCCTTTTTTTCTCGAGGGCCTCCTCGAGCAGTATTTTGATAGGATCTCCTACTCCCTCGTCTTTCTTTTCTTCCACCATGGGAGGTTGTCGGGGTTTGCAAGGCTGATCTTGCAAGGGTTCAACCAATTCGAGCCCTAACTCCTTATACCCTGACCGCATTGAGGACATGCAAAGAAAAAAAAAGAAAGAGCAGACCCGCTCTGATACCACTGATCCGAATTTTATGCAGGAATGCAACAGAATACAGAAATAACCATGAACATAGAGATGCAGCGGAAATAATGCTTCATTTCATTAATATCAAATAACAGAAATATGCTTACAAGCATAATGGAAATAAAATAGCTAGGGTGCTGGTAGCGAATCTTTGAGAAGAGATGTGATGGCTACAGACCTCTGAACTGTGTTACAATGAGGCTTGAGGGCCTATTTATTGTTGAGAAACAATGTAGAATCAGAAACGTCCAAAAACCTAGCTGTAGGAGATGAGGCGCCAAAACTATGGGCGCCCGTTTGGGTAAATTGGTGGTTCAACTTCCCGGGGGCGTAACTTTGGCATCCGATCTCCGTTTGACGCGCTCAATAGCTCGTTAGAAAGATCTATCCGAGGAGTAAAAATTTTGAACTAGCAACATTGGTCCATGGACCCATGCTGCTCGTTTCCTAAAAACGCTGCTGTTGAGCTCAAACGCTCTGTGGAGTTGGTTATGACCCAAAAAATTGCTAAAAATAGTAAGTTTTGTTGCAACTTGAAAATTGAAAGAACTGATGATGGGGGTTGAAATGGACTCGTGGGTGGCCACCAATATGCATCTGGATTATTAATGCCCCAAAACAGCTCCGGGAGTGGAGGACCTGAAAACCTGCTAAAAATAGTAAGTTGTGTTGAATGTGAAGAGTTGCAAGAATTGATGGTGCTAGTCCAAATGGAATAGGTGGGTGGCCACCGATATCCACCTGGATCACCTGATAGTATCTATGATCAACTTGGTGGAACCTTCCCACCCAAGGATTTTTTCGATATTCATCCTTCCTCTTTCACATGTTCCTTTACTTCCAAGCAGATAAATTCCCAATAAACCTTCAGAAATTGGATGTAGAAGGTAATCCATTGTTAGTCATTTTCTGGACTTCTCTAATCAAAAAAGAATCAACATAATTCACTTATGTGGATTTCATAGACTGTTTTTTTCATTCATTGATAAACATGTTGAAAAATAGTGTACAACCAAGGATAAGTAATGAGATAAAGAAAGTGTTACAGTTGTCAAAGCAAAGCAAAACTGGAGATTGGTACCTTTACCAAAATCACACAGAGATTAGAGTCTTTGGGTCAAACCTTTTGCCCTATAAATTTCCAAAATACTTGCCAATGAGAGTGTTTGCCTTAGAGTACATAAGACAAATCCTAAATTCAGACTCTATAAAATTCTTAGCTACTAAAATGAAGACTCAATTCAAATTGAAGAACTAGGTGGGTCCTTTTATATGCAATCACAAGGAAGCAGGTGTAGAGGTAGCAAAACAGTTGCTGGAATATAAATTTGAAGAAATTTTCTTGTGGAATTATTATCCTCATGGAATACTAAGTAAGATGAGGGTAAAATGAAAATTAACCCCTTATATCCATGATAAAAGCCCTGATATTGAACAGTATGCCAATCAAACAGTATGACTGGATAATACCTTGATGGAAACAATTAAACAGGGTGATACTAGTCACACCTTCAAAACTGTAAATCAAGAGGATAAAACCACAAAGAGAATCAGAGAAGAAGGCACCTATACAGCTGAAATAACAACAGAGACCAGATTTAAAATCGGATATAATAAGAAACCTAAGCTCAACCCGGTGAACAAGGATAAGGAAACAATTGAGGTTCTAGATGAAGAAAATATAGAGAAGAACACAGATGTTGCTACAATTATTGTGAATGAGCAGGAAAATGATACTTCAGACACTCAGATGATTGAAAAATAGCAAATCATGGAGGCATCCTCATCACAACAAAAAGAAAATACAGACAGTGATATCAAAGAAAAATACAAAGAAATCAAGGCCAAGAATGAAGAGTTAAAAATGAGATTTATTCACAGTATCTAAAGAAAACTCCAGGAAATCAAAACAGGCTGCTCTTAGCCTTTTATTACACCAATAAGAAATTTCTTATGACAGTGCTACAACCAATAGTTTCTAAACCTACAACAGTAGAAGACTATAACGAATTTGACTTTGAAGTACCAGTAGAAAGCATTCATCCCTTAGATCAAATTGAGTTTCATAATAAAAGCTCTGAAAGGCTTTATTCTACTATGACTACAAAGGCAATGAGTGCCTGGAAACTTCAGAACACTATAACAAATTTGAGAGATCAAATTAGGATTGAAAAAGCTTCCTCTTATTCTAAGGACACTAGAATCGAGTCCTTATAAGAACTGGTGATTGAAGTAGGGTATGACCCTTCAAATCTAAAGGCTGCAGAAGAATTAGTGAAAAAGAAAAATGTTGACATTGCAACACTTAGAAAGAAACTGAAATTACCTCCAACAGAACATCCTCAGGAAAAATAAATTGTGCAAGAGGCAAATCAGAAAGATGAGATGATGAGTCTCATACTCCAAATGACAGCACATATTAAGGAAATGGATATAGAAATGGAAAATCCTTTCCAAGAGAAAGAAGCTACAAAAACTCAAAGTGCTCCTCCCATAGTCATCCCCATGGTAACTACAACAATTCCCTCAACTTTATCAAAGGAGTTAGCACCAAAAGTCCCATTGGCCATAGCTTTGCAAATGACTTCTTCCACTAATTCTGCTATTGAATCATCAACTTTAGCAGTGCAGCAAACACATGAGGCAAACACGCTCATAAAAGTGATGGAAGACATGTCAATTCATAATAATGAGATCAATAGGTTGAAAGAACAAATCAAGAACTAGGAAGATGCCAAGAAATTAGCTCAAATAAATGCTAAGATAGAGGAACAGAAATCCAAAAGGTTAAGTGAGCAGTTGAAGAAGGTTGAAGTAGAATTAACCTTGAAATAACCAATGGCTTACATAAAAAATTAGTTTTGGTCCAAGATCATTGAGTCAATCAATGACACTTAGCCTTCCATTAAGGTAATCTATGAACAAAAGGATTTTCTTAAAGTAGCAAAAGAAGAAATTATGAAGACAAAGGAAGAGCTTGGTGCCAAACCTGAAGAGGCCCAAGAAATAATCAAGTTTTTAAACACCAAAAAAAAAACAAGAAGTGGATGAGATAGGGATAATTGATAGAAATGAAACAATCCATGAAGTGAGAAAGGTAATTACAAAGAAAAACTTGATGAAGCAGCTAGAAGAGGAGTGTCAAAACATGGATTTGGCCATAACTATATTTATGATAAAGTTTGAGATATTAAGGAAAAAAGGCTTGCCAAATATTGTTGTTATAAATGATAAACTAATGAAGCAAGAGGATTACAACAAGAAGATCAGATATTTTTCCAAAGAACAAGTAAACAAGGTATATTGACAAGGAGTACCTACAGGCAAAGTGTTGCACAAAAGAATTGAATATTTGTTTTATTTACAACATGAAATAAAACATCTCTTTGTGGTCAAACCAACCTTTGTTAGATACATAGAGGCTAATGAAAATTACAGAAAACTTACCAAGATCAAGTTACTTGATGAAGAATTTTGGCAAAAGCTTACTAATTTATTGTAAAAAATAATTTACAGTGAAAGAGGAGGAAAAATAGAATGTTGTTTTTACATAGTAAAAATAGAATTTTACAGCAGTAAAGCAGTCAAAACAGTAGATGAAAGAGTATCAGTGGTTAAATTGTATCAGATAAAGAGTATCAGATGAGAAGATAGAATTTCAAGACAGATTGAAGATCTTTTTGCCAGCGTTGAAGACAACAAAACAACCAGTTGCACCCAAATCCAAACAACATTTCTATTTAATTTGAATAAGTAGGACAGCTTGCAAGTTGTTAAGTAGTTGTCACTATCTTTTTGTAATAGATACTTTTTCCTTAGAAAATTCCTATGATTTTTCTAGGATATTTTGTATCACTTTTGTATAAATACTTCACTCTTTGAAGTATTATTGTGGAATAAATTGCTGAAGATTTCTATAGTCAATATTTATGTAGCTGAAGGGCTTTGGAACCAAGTTTCAAGTCAGTAGGCTGGATCAAATCAATAAAGCATCATATTTCAGGATTCATGTGTTGGGCCAACTTAACTTAAATCTTCTTATTTTTTCTATTCATATATAAATGTGTTCTAAATTTAAATGTGAAATCAGGAAGTGTTATATCAAAATTTGTTAAAATCACTCTGTTATTTACTGGTTTTCATTTTGATGTTTTCTGCTGATTTCCAGAGTAGGGAAGCCTTAATTTCTCCCTCTTTCGAATGACCTTTTTCTTATTCACTCCTTATCTGGATCAAAGAATCCTTTATTGCTCTTTATCCCGATTAAACCACTTCACCAATCAGCCTCAAAGATCTTAAGTGACTTTGCTATCTTGCCCTGAAAATATTTGACTTTAGACCTTGATCCTGACCTGTCTTCTTGGCACATTGACTCCATTTGCCCAATGGAAAAGAGGATCTATCCATATCCATATCATTAAGTGATTTTTCCCACCAAACCAAACCCAATATCAAGAATAAATTTCCCCATATAACTAGCCTAAAATCAAACATAAAAAACAAAGTTAAATCTTATAGAGAGAGCCCTCTCTAAGCCATAGGAAGGCTAGATCCTAGAGCTTGAAAGCAGGTCTATGGTTACCTCTAATATTCTTTAAACTATAAATCAAAATCTCACAACTTTGAGAATTATTAGAGTGATAACATACTAGCGACTCTGTTGGGGAATAACCAATCCTCAGTTTTTAAATAGGTCTTAAAGGAAATCTTTATATTATCTTTACACCTTAAAGACTGTTTTAAAAATTTGTGAGTATATTTTCATTAAAAATTTGTAATTTTGGCTTCCAGAAGAGTCTACTATACCAGGTCAAATCCAGATCCTAAACCTATTGTCATAGTAGATGATCCGGACAGAACTGGAAAAAAGAATAAAAAAATAGAAGATTTAGGTAATAAAGTTTCCTTAGTTAGAGAAAATTCCCTTCCAAAACAGTTAGCAACTATACAAGACATTTATTTTGACTTAAATTTTGAACATTATTTATTCAGAAACAAATCCGAAAGTGATTTAAATAGCACTGTTATAGATCCTAATTTTATTTCATCTCTTGAAATTAAACATGAAACTGTTTCAGTAGACTCTGAATCAAAGATATTTGAAGCTTATGATAAACTTGATGAAATAAATGCTACTATACGTAAGGAAATATATGAAGTTATTCTTCAGAATTAAGTTGAATTAGCTGCTGTATCAGCTTATACCCCTAATCCTTCTACCACTCATTTAGATACCAGCCTTTTAGAGTCACAAGGTTCATCTCTATTTACTACCACATCATCCATTATCTCCACTACACTTCACTCCACAGATCCCTTTATCCCAAAGCAACCATTCCAACCTAGAGTATTATTTCCATCTTCCCCCACCTTAACTCCACCCACTAGTTTTCCTTCTGCATTTTCCAATACATCATTCTCATTCCCAAGCACTCCTTCATATATCCCAGTTTCATCTTCTGGCATCCCAACTTCACCTTTTAGTTCTTCAACCACATTTGCCAGTACATCATCTTACATTCCAATATCATCAGCCACTTTTTTAACTGCATTAGCTAGTACTTCTAATTTTGCCTCAAGCACTTCCAACTTACCTCCTAGCCAAGCTAGAATTCAAGCCATGGCTGCTAGGTATGCTCCCTTGGTCCTTCCAAGTAAGTTACATGACATGCCTTAGGATTACCAGAGTAAAATACCTCAATTTGATGCAACCACTCATTACACTACCCAACACCATATTAATAAGATGACAGATTATTTTGAGCTTCATGAAATAGATGATTCTGATGTACAAATGAGACTTTTTGCTCAAACATTAACTGGGGAGGTAAAAAAATGGTTTAAAGGTCTTAATCCTGGTAGTATAGTTGATTTAGTAGTTTTTCATAGATTATTTTTGAATAAATGGGAAAAGAAGAAAAATCCACTTCAAATATTATCTGAATTTGATGTTATGAAAAGAGTTCCTAATGAAACAATACAAGATTATTGTACTAGATACAACAGCGTTTATAATTCAATCCCTACTAATCTCAAACCCACTCCAGACTCTTTCCTTCTCAAATTCCCTGATGGATTTGATACAGACATAGCATATCAATTGAGAGAGAGAAATGTTGAAACTTTATAGCAAATGCAAACTGATGTTGTTAGTGTAGAGGTAAATATATTGGCTAGAAGAGCTAGATTAAGGAATGAGAGGAGAGTAACAATAAAAGAAGAAGCATCTAGTTCAGATTTAAAAATAGATCAATTAGCAAAAAATTTATAGAGAATTATGGATATATTAGATAATATAGAAAGGAGGCCACAATGGGACAACCAACAGCAAATTAGAAATCCCAACTTCAGGAAAAATACAAACACAATAAAATCTAAAGAATCAGCACCTGACCAGACAATAATACCTCCATTTCAAGAGAACTATGCTGAAAGTTATCATCAAGATGAAAATGATGAAGACACCACAAATCTAATGGGTATAAATGATGATAACATTATCTTTCTCACACAGGAAGACCAAGAGTTATTTGAACTGCGACAACTTCACTTAGATTCAGGTGACTCATTTGACTACAAACAAGGTTATGAATTTGCAATCAATGAAGTACATAATCAGTATAACCTTAGAAGAAAGAAAAACATAGAGCCTTCTACTAAGAAATCTGCACAAACACAAACTAAGAAAACAATAGAAGTTCCCACTAACAAAGTTCTGCAAATTCTCCCTAGGGAAAATAAGCAAAACTCTAATTCATCCCAGAAATTTTCCAGCCCCAAATTTTCACCCAGTCCCAAGATTGTTGATATAACAGATGAGACTATCCAAACATCAATAGATTCACAAAAATCTGTTGTTGTCAAAACAAATAATTCTGCTAAAACAACAATTTTAGATTCCAAAACATCCACTGCTGATCCAAAATCAGCTGATCCAAGAGCTACTACTACCAAAACAGCTTCTGAAAATACAAAATTTGAAAAAACATCTACTACTTCTCAAACTATTCTTGAAAAGAAAACTAAGAGCAGTAAGACATTAGAAACTCAAACATAAAATGAGAAATAAAATGTAGAAAAACAAGACAAACCTACTCAAACTATAGTTACTAAAGAAGAAATAATTCAGCTTGCAAAATCACAACTTCCATTTAATATTCAAGCTGAAATTGCCAAATTAAAAATACCAATTCCCTTGAAAAAATTGGTAAAACATGATTTTTACAAAATAATTATTCACTAAAACCTTAAACATGAATGATGGAGAAGATTCAGTAAATCTAAGTGATGATCAGCCAGAGTTGATTTTTGGTCCTGATGTTAATGGAAAACACCAAGATGGAGCCGTTCCACTGTTTTACATTAGCTTAATTGTTCATGATCAAATATTACACAATGCAATGCTAGATTCAGGAGCTTCACACAATTTAATGCCAAAAGCAATAATGGAAACCCTGAATTTAGATATCACTAGGCCTTACAAAGATCTCTTTTCATTTGATTCCAGCAAAGTCAAATGTCTAGGTTTAATTAAAGATTTATGTGTCACATTAGTTCAATATCCTGGTAAAAGCACACTCATGGACATTGTAGTAGCTGACATCCCTCCCAAGTATGGAATGCTCTTATCTCACTCATGGGGAGATAAATTACAGGGATCTCTACAACTGGATATGTTATATGCAACAATATCAGTTTTTGGCCAACCAAAGAAACTTTATAGAGAAACGTTGATGAAATACATGGTGATTAGTGTAGAAAGACCAAGAAATTACCCAATTTACACTACACCTACTGACATGGATTCATTCATCTTATGCAACTCTGAAACTGATATTGAAATAAAAAATGAACTAAAAGATAAAAACAAAACACCAGACAGTGAAAACATCTTTCATGAATCATTATGGCACCTAGATTTTGATGGTTCAATTAATAAATTAGGAGCAGGAGTAGGAGTTTGGATAACTAATATGGAAAACAATTATGTAGAAGGCCATGCTTTCATAATGAATTTGAAATGTACCAATAACATGGCTGAATATGAAGCTCTTATTTTAGGAATGTAGATTGTTAGGAATTTAGGAGGTAAAATAATATCAATTATGGGAGACTCAGAGTTAATTGTAAAACAGATAACTGGATAATATTCTGTTTATAATCCAAGATTAAGCCGATATAGAGAAACTATTTTAGACTTAATCAAAGAATTGTTAGAATGTGATTTTTCTGCAATACCAAGAAAACAGAACATACAGGATCATTGCTTAGCAACCTTTGCTAGTACCTGTAATCTTCCATTTCAACCAGATTATAAATATACTATAGAAATAAAACACAGACCTATAATTCCTGATAATCTTAAATATTGGAAAATTTTCTCACAAGATGAACAGATTCATCATTTTATGAACAATGAAGGTGAATTTCAGAATTGTAATATAGATACATATTGTACCATAGATTAGAACTTAGATAGTGAAATTGATTTGAATAATGTAGATGTAAATCACTTAATTTTTTCTAAACCTACTAAATTTAGTCAAACAGACATAGATAATTTAGAAAAAGTAGAGATTAAAGAGTTAGTAGGTGATTAATCTGATATTTTGAACCTAAAAGATAACTTTTTACCAAAAGGATTAACTCCTTTAGAAGATTTATTTGACTCAAATGATGTTGCAAGAAAACCTAAAATGGAGCCACTTAGATCTAATATTGAGGAATGTAATGTTGGTACAGAGTTAAAACCTAAGGTGATTAAAATTTCTAGAGCTTTACCTCAGGAAGAAAAAGAAAAATACATAACTCTTTTTAAGGAATTTCAAGATGTTTTTACTTGGAGTTATGAGGACCTAAAATCCTATGACACTAGTATAATATAACATAAAATACCTATAAAAGAGGACCAAAAACCTTTTAAACAAAAAATAAGAAGGATCAATCCCATTTTGATGCCTTTAATTGAGAAATAGGTAAAAATAATGTATGATGCCCAAAAAATTGCACAAATTAGATATTCTGATTGGGTTTATAATCTAGTTCCCACTAGGAAAAAGACAGGATAAATTAGATTATGTGTTGATTTCAGAAAATTAAATAAGGTCTCCTTAAAAGATAATTACCCTTTACCAGAGATGGATGACATTCTACAAAGGGCAGTTGGTTCTTCCAAAATTTCATTGTTAGATGGATTTTATGGATATAACCAGATTCTAGTTCAACCAGAAGACCAAACCAAAAATGCTTTTACTACTCCATGGGACACTTTTACGTATGTAAAAATGATTTTTGGGTTAATGAATGCAAGAGCCACTTTTCAAAGAGCTATGGATATAGCCTTTGCAAAGGAGATTCATGAATTCCTAGTGATTTATTTAGATGTCACTACTGTATTTTAAAAGATTGATTATGAAAATTTGGATCATCTCAGGCAAGTCTTTCTTAAATGCAGAAAATTTGGCATCTCTCTAAACCCTAAGAAAACTTTATTTGGATTGGAAGAATGAAAATTACTAGGACATATTATATCTAAAGAGGGAATTAGGATAGATCCAGCCAGAATAGAGGAAATTCTTAACATTAGTCCTCCTAGGAACATTAAAGAGTTACAAGCTTTTGTACATAAAATTAATTTCCTTAGAAGATTCATCTCAAATCTAGTCGAAATAATTAGAGAGCTTAACAATATGCTTAAAATGGAATCAATACTTAAATGGAATATTGAAGCCAAGCAATCTTTTGAATCAATTAAACAAGCTTTAAAAAAAACACCAGTCCTTATAAGTCATGACTTTAAGAAGGATTTCATTATCTTCTCCTTTGCTTCATAACACACTATTGCTGCAGTTTTACAGCAGAAAAATGACCAGGGCTATGAGTAGCCTATTTCTTTCTTTAGAAAATCGCTCAGAGATGCCACTTTAAAGTACAATATAATGGAGAAACAGGACCTAGCTTTGGTAAAGGCCATCAAAGACTTTAGAGTGTACATTATTTATTCACACATCATTGCCTATGTTCCAAATGCATTTGTAAAGGAAATTATAACATATAATGGTCTTGATGGTAAAAGAGGCAAGTGGATTGCCACAATTTTTGAATATGACATAGAAATCAAACCCACCAAACTCATAAAAGGTCAAGTTTTAGCCAAACTCATGGCTGAATCAAATTGTCATGCTTTAGACATTAATTTTATTGCCCAAGTAGATGATCAGGAAGAGATGGAGACTCCAGAGATCAATGAAGCCTTTTCAGACTCACCGTGGTATGCAGATATTATATTTGTATTACTAAATTTACAAGCTCCTCCTAGATTATCAAGAACAAAAGCTAGATCCTTAAAATTGAAGGCAGTAAGATTTTGTATAATAGACAATGTACTCTTTTAGAATGATCATGGTGGAAGTTTACTGAATTGTTTGCTTAAAGAAGAAGTTGACAAAGTTTTAGAAGAATTTCATGCAGGTGACTGTGGAGGACATCTCTAATGGAAGACTACTTCAGACAAAATCCTGAGAGCTGGTTTTTATTGGCCTACTTTGTTTGCAGATGTAAAAAAGTATGTGACCTCCTGTCACAAGTGTCAAATA
This sequence comes from Pinus albicaulis, assembly GCA_034641835.2. Classification (NCBI taxonomy): domain Eukaryota; kingdom Viridiplantae; phylum Streptophyta; class Pinopsida; order Pinales; family Pinaceae; genus Pinus; species Pinus albicaulis. Next base: position 13,352 of record JAXQQM020079588.1, read on the forward strand.
TTTGAGGGAATGAAAAAGTTGTTACCCCTGCCCTTAAAACCCATCTCAACATAAATGCCTTTTCAACAATGGGGTCTTGACTTCATTGGTGAAATTCATCCTCCATCCTCAACTATACATAAGTGGATTCTGACAGCCACTTACTATTTTACTAAGTGGATAGAATCCATACCCTCCAGGCAAGCCACTGACACTGTCATTATCTCCTTTTTAGAAAACAACATACTCTCAAGATCTGGATACCCCCAGAATATTATCATTGACAATGTAGCTGCATTCAAATCCAAAAACATGATTGATTTATGCCATAAGTACCACATTACCTTAGGTCATTCTATTGCATATTACCCTCAAGGTAATGGCCTTGCTGAATCTTCCAATAAAACCCTTGTGAACATCATCAAAAAATTACTATAAGATAACAAGAAAACTTGGAACAAGAGATTAGTTAATGCCTTATGGGCAGATAGACTTACCACCAAAAAATCTATTAGTACATCCCCTTACCAGCTTGTTTATGGAATGGATATTGTTTTTCCATATTATTTAGGAGTACCAGTAATGAAGATAATCTGAGAATTACAAGTTGAGACCAATGACATCCAAAGAAGGATTAATCAAACCATCCACTTGCAGCAAAAAAGAGAAGAGGTTTATCTTAAGTCTTAAGTTATCCAAGATAAGATTAAGAATTTTTTTGATAAAAAGAGTAAAGAAGATGATTTCTACGTTGGTGACAAAGTTATAAAATGGGATGCAAGGAGAGAAGAGAAAGGTAAACATGGGAAATTTGATTTCCTATGGAAAGGACCTTATGTTATTTATGGTTATAGAGGTAACAATGCTTTCTTTTTGAAAGAAATATATGGATTAGATCTGCTAGGTGGACCTGTCAATGGCAGAATGCTGAAGCACTATTACTCTTTGGAAATAACCAATAATTAAATTTTTTTTCTTTATCCATTGTACATAACATTGTAGATTTTAGATTGGATTGGATGTTTTCCTAACAAATTTGAAGCCCAGAGAGAAGGCCCTAAGCTTTGAGAGTTAAAATATCATAAGTATGAATAATTGTAGAGATCAGACAACATCTACAAGGTCAGCACAGTCAAAATTCAAAGGCTACTAATCTTTAAGTTCTTAACATTTCACCAGGAAATGCCATCCCCATGTGGAGCCACTATTAGGGTCCTATAATAATAGGGTTCATAATTTTTGAATTCAATATGATTAGTCTTGTAAATATGTACATACCTTGCTTTCTGCAAATTGTTTTCCCATATTTGAAAACAATAAAAAATGAAAAGAGGGTAAAAGTCCTAAAAGAAAGATCAAAGGACTTGAAAAGAAAAGATAAAAATGCTGATATTCAACAAGATGATGAGCTTTAGTGAAAAGAGTCACCTTCACTAAGTGGGCCCGTAGGCTATTTTTGGTGCAAAGTCTATTTTTAGACATGTCTATCATATTCTATGAGTTGCAGGATGCTATTTGTGGATGGTTGATCAAGTTGGAAAAATAGATGGATTTCTATTTTTAGACATATTGGGCGGAATCTATTTTTAGATTGCCAGTCTAAAAATAGATATGTCGAATATTATTAGCTCTTAATAATATTTGGACTAAACATTATCTTATTCTCTTGGAGCACTTCAGTTAAGTGCACAGATGTGGCACAGGAGCTGACAGAAGGAATTACGCTATTCCTAGAAGGGTTAAGTGGAGCTATTGCATGGAGACTTTAGTTAGAACTCATGAAGATTATGACATAGTCAAAGTGTTGCTATGGAGTCAGATTGGTTTAATTCATTAGACTTCCAGCTATTAGTTGTATCTAGTTCAACTCATTGATACACTAGTGATAGGGAGGAATTAATTAGTTAATTAATCTGCACACAACTTTATTAACTTAACCCAACAACACAACAAAGTAATTCATGCATGGAAATTTCACAGACCAAAGGAGATGAAAAGAGGCAAGAGTGATTATTTCTCAGTGACTATAGTAGATGCATTGACTGATCCAACACCCAGCAGATGCCAATGAGATTATGCAGCAAGGCTCAAGCAACTAAGTCATTCAGAGCATTATTCAAGCAGATTGTAACAAAGAGAGGTAGGTTAACAGGCAAAAGACTTGCAAAGGGATTTCAGATTTGGGCCCTATTTTAGTGTGTAATTATTGTATTGCATCAGATTGCTTGATATGATCAGCTTTGTATGAGGATTGTTACATGATCTCTATGACATATATTATATACAGATAGTTGGGGTTTTCAGCTTCAGGCTTTCCCGTTAAACAACTGTGTTAATGTGTGTGATTTTTTATTGTTTCATGTGTGCATTGCAATCTTGATTTAATTTCCGCAAATGATCAATGGTGGAATAGATTTTGTATTTTGCATGAAGTTAAAATAGTGTGAGATCAGGAGAATATTGGACATATAGCACGTAAGTTATATAATTTCTACATGGTATCAAAGTTGTATTTATCATCAGAGGAGATTGCAATTATTGGAAGCTGAGTTTTGGGTCATGGAATTAATTTGTTTGTTGTTTTCTTGTTAATGGTTGAATAGTCCAAATGGGTAATTTTTTCTACCAGAATATATTCTATTAAGATATTCCTAATTTTCCCACTCTGGGAGTATTAACAATCAACACTGAACTATTTCAAAGATTTACTACAGGGGAATTTAATGGATCTGTCATCTTCATAAGGAATAATGAGATCCAGAGGCTACCTGGCCCACTAGTAGACTCTGCCAATAGAACTTGTCAAGAGCTAATAATTCCCTCAAAGAATCTCTACCAGTCATCTCAAGGACGTTGTAAACAAAGCTGTGAATATAAGACTATCCACCACCTAGATGCCTTTAGAATGCATCTGCACAAACTCTTAGAATACAGCTCAAGAACAATCTTAGGCAGTTATTCACATCTCCCACCCTAATCTTCAAGCATGAAAACTTCAATATGAATACATGAAAGAATGCAAAATATATAATTCCAAAAGAGAACAAATATGATATATAATATGTAGCATCAAATGTAATACAAATCCCTTGAGGAAAATACCTCTCAAGGTAAGCTCAAATCAGCCTCAATAGGAAATGTACATGGAACAAGATAATACACTGCTACATAAATCCAGCTACTCTCTAACTACGCAATCTATGAGGGAAAATGACTGCAGACTGATATATATAATATGATATGACAATATAGCTCAAATAAAGAAGGGGGAGCAAGATCTCAACCCCATAAAACATTATTACATCAATCCTCCAAGGGATTGGCTAGAATACATAAAACTAGAAAATGCCGATGAAGTAAGCAAATGCTTACTCACCAAAAGAACAATCATGAAGACAGGAAGCACGCAATAGATGCAAAAAACTCCTCCAAAGATCTCCAAAAGGAAGGGGCTGATCCCCTTACTGAAAATTGCACTCACTAGTGCACCAAATCAAACCCTTGTGCAAGCCACCTCTGAAAATAACGTTGTATGGGAAGAAGACTGCACTGGGCATGAGAGAAGGAATGATCTTCCCCTCTACAAACCAACTTCGGAAGTGAGATGATGAAGGTCCCTCACTGCAACACCATCAACTCCAACATTCTCTTGCTGCAAGAATAACGCAGTAGCTGTAGATGACTGCTTTGGCCTCAAGCCATGGTGTGAGGAAGATGAATAACAATCTCTCCATGGCCTCCCATGGAAGAGAAGGGCATTCCTAAACATGAATCCCACTTGTGCTAAGCAACACCAAGTTGAAGAGAGCTTCAACTTCGAATTCTATCTCCAAGAATGATCTCCACAATGGCTCTCCTTCATCTTTTATGCAAAGCATGCATGGACCCCACTCACATTAGGGTTTCTCTCATTTGAAATTTTCCCTCCACTCCAACTACGCAATCTTCTTAAGCAAGCTTCCCCTCTTAGGGTACGTTGTTGACTTTGGTCAACCATGGTCTAGCTCACTTGCCTTTGGCCCCTTTTCACACTTGGGATGCTATCTTAAGCCACTTAAGTGACTTTTTGCACCTTAGGAGTGTTTATTAAGTTGCTACAATTGGTTCCTTCACCCATTTTATTCCTTTTATTAAAATAAAAGCAAGATTAATGTCCCAAATACTTTATTGCAAAATTTGGGACATTGCGTCACATTCATTGAAATGTTTCTAAACGATTGGCACATTGGAGTATGCCCCCTCGAAGGGAGCTTAATTAATAGCTGGAAGGAAAGTGATGGAGGCAGCAAGTTGGATGATAATGGTTGAAGGAGTTCATAGATGTTGATATTCCGGAGCCTGCTTCTAGCAATGCAGCCGCACTTGATGCATGGCAAAAGAAGGTAGCAAAGTGTCGAAGGATTCTGTTGGAAGGTGTGAAGGTCCACATTATGTCCATCCTTCACGGGAAAGCCACTCCATTCTTAATGTAGAAGGCTTTGACAAAATTGTTCCAAAGCAGAAGTAATGCTGAAGTTGGCGCTAGCACAAGCCGAGAAAATAAAACAGAGAAAGTGCTAAGGTGACACCAAAATACTCGCTGGTAAGTTTTTCCATTTTTCATATGATGAGTCGAAGTGGGGTTATGGTATGAAAGGGTATAAAGACTTTGTACTTGGCTCTTGGCTTCCCAAGAGTTGGCATAGCTGGTCAAGACTTTCCTGTTCTTATGAGGAACCGCCAGGATGGGAGCACTTTGGTTCCGATCTTTGTGCAGGAGGAGATAAGGCAAGACTAGGGATGTGATTCCTACCTAAGAATGAAGATGAAGAAAATTTACTTCACTGCCAAAGCTCGGAAAGGAAAAGGGAATAAATCTTCCAAATCCGAAGCTAAAGGCAAGAAGCAGGATTTGTCCAAGGTGAAGTGTTTTCATTGTCACCAGCATGGGCATTTTGCCTCTAATTGTCCACAGAAGAAGAAGAATAAGAGCGATGCTGGTTCTGCAGCACGAGAGGCCTTAGCCTCGCATTTTGAGCTTGAATTTTCTTTGATCGCATGCTTGGTTTCAAGTGTGATGGGATCGGAGTGGTTTCTTCACAGTGGTGCGTCTTTCCATATGACTAGAGACAAAGATTTGTTTAGTGATCCGGAGGAAAGTGGATTCGGATAAGCAACGTAGATGGCTGCCATGATGGTAGATACACATGATTGCATTTGGACCATTTCCTTTGAGAGGGAGTCTAGTAAACCTTTCATCTTGAAGTATGTCATGCATGTTCCAGGATTGAAGAAGAATTTGATCTCCATGGCGATGCTGGAAGACAAGGGTTATGATGTTGTTTTTAGGGAGGGAAAAGCCTTCCTATGCCATAAAAAAACTGGTCAAACTAGGAGGATAGGGATTCAAGTTAAGAATATTTATCAATTGTAGGTAGATGGCTGCGCTGCAATGGTAGGCAAAGCAGAAGGAGTGGTGAGCCGAGATGAGGGAAAATTTTGGCACAGGAGATTGGGCCATCTTCACCATGGTGCTTTGAAAATTTTGCAGCAAATTTCTACTAGGCTTCCCAAAGGTACAGTTGTATCATATGGGGCCAGATCAAAGGTGAAGGTAAGGGATGTACCTTGGGAAAATTTGTGAAAGCCACCTTTCACGAGAATGATAGTCATGCCACGACGATCCTTGAGAATTCACACAGACGTGTGTGGACCTTTCTTAGTAGCTTTGACAGCAAAGCACAGGTATTATGTGATATTTGTTGATGATTTTTCTCGTAAGTGCTGGATCTTCTTCATGCATAAGAAGAGCGAGACATACTCAAAGTTCTATGAGTTCAAGGCACTGGTTGAGAAAGAATCGGGGAAGCAAGGAAAGCTTTTCTCGTGAGCGATAATGGTGGTGAATACATTCTGCTAATCCAAGCATTTCGTAGGCAAAGTAAGAATTTAAAGAGAACTCATAAGCGCCTCATAATCCACAGTGGCTCAGAGAGGAAGAACAACCACCGGTGTTGCATTTATGATGTTTCATGACTGCAGGCCCTCCACACTTCTGTGGCTTAGGTAAAACACCAGGGTTATGCAAAACTCGTTGTCCCCATAGAGTACTTGCATGAGTATACCCGGAAGAGGCGCTTTTCTCCGTGTGCAGTTTTGCATTTACTATTCATTATTTTGCCCACCGCCATCTATGACAAAGGTACTAATAGTTTGGAGCTGACCGTGGTAGGTTGGATATTTTGGGCATGGTAACACCGTACAATTATCGTAAGATGTAGACAAGCCTGATGACTCAATATACTGGATATCAAATTTCATGAGGAGAAAGCCATGAATTTGTCACTTGAGAGGGAGCTACACTTGCATGCAGAGGAGGAGCTACTTGTTCCTAAATATGAGCCTCAAGATGTGGATCAGCCACAAGAGGAGGTTCATGGAGTGGAAGAAACCACTCATGCAGCGCCAAACATCAGAGGGCGGAAGTGCACTACAGAAGCTGAGCGACTGAATCTTGATGCAGTGTAGAATGTAGGAGTTCCTACATCACAACGCAGACAGAGACAGTCACCTGACTGATTTACTGGATACATGGCTCAGATGATCAAGTGTATCGTGATTTTGTTTCATCTCTTTCGAGAAGTCAGGAGGATCCCAAGGTAGAGTGATAGATGTGCCATGGTGGAGGAATATGATTCGATTGTCAGAAACAGTGCATGGGAGATTGTCCCAAGGCCGGAAGGGAAATCAGTGGTGGGTTCGAGATGGATCTACAAAGTGAAGTAAGCAGCTGACGGGAGTGTGGAGAAGTACAAGGCAAGATTTGTTGCCCGAGGCTTCTCACAGATTGAGGGGATCGATTATGAGGAAACCTTTGCACCTATCGCAAGGTATTCTTCCATACGGACGATTCTTGCTCTCTCAACACAGATGGGGTGGCACATTCATCAGATGGATGTGAAGACCCGTGTTCTCAATCTAATCATTGAGTAGGATGTGTACATTGAGTAGCCTAAAGGATTCTAAATATTTAGCACGACTCGCATGTGTGCAGCCTGGAAGAGCATTGTATGGGGCTGGGAACAAGCACTCCCGGTGGCTTGGTACAACACGAATGCATGATATTTCACCCACTCTACAGCTCTATGAGTGAGGCATCCAAACTCATGCCCGTACTGCAGGATGGTAAGTTTTGATCATTATGCTTTATGTAGATGATTTAATACTAATGGGTGATGAACTGTTGATACACTCATGCAAGGCAAATCTTGCAAAGGAGTTCGAGATGAAGGACTTGGGCCTCCTTCATTATTTCCTGGGATTGGAAATTTGGCAGCGGAAAGGTGAAATGTTTGTGTCTCAAGGCAAGTATGCCCGGGAGATACTGGAGAAGTTTCACATGCAAGGCTGCAAGCCTATCGACACTCCTCTTCCTGGTGGTTGGAGGAAGGAGGATGCTACATCGACAAAGGTAGTGGATGCCACTGTTTATCGACAGTTGGTTGGTTTGCTCATGTATTTAGCTAATTCAACACATGACCTGACATATGCTATGTGGTGAAACAACTTTCACAAGCGATGTTTAAGCCTACCAAGATCTTTTGGAAGGCAGGCAAGCATGTCCTGAGGTATCTTAGGGGCACATCTGAGTATGGCTTATGGTACAGATAAAAATATGAGGTGAATTTGCTTGGATTCATGGATGTAGATTGGGTAGGCAGCCCAATGGATAGAAAGAGCACATTAGGAGGGGTTTTCAGTATCAGATCTACAACATTTTCTTGGTACAATAGGAAAAAAAGATCCGTGCACCAGCCTGCTGGGAGACCGACATGGGGCAGCAAGCTCTGTGCATGCCAGGCTACATGGATGAGGGGAAGATCTTGGCCGCTTTGTTCAAGCATTACTAGGATCTCATCGTGATATATTGTGATAACTTTAGCCAGCTAAACTCTTGAAGAACCAAAGATTTCATGATAGATCTAAACATATCATATCCAAAGATCGCTACATCGTAGATTGCAAAGTAGGATCATGTTGCTTTCATATTCCTAATGGAAGATTTTGGATGCGTATATTATGATGAAGGCGCCACTAGAACAAATTCAATACCATGGGTAGACAGATGGGTTGGCGATAATCCATATCTTGTTGAGAGGGAGTGTTGAGATTCAACAAGATGATGAGCTTAGTGAAAATATTCACCTTCACTAAGTGGGCCCGCAGGCTATTTTTGGCGCAAGTCTATTTTTAGACTATGTCTATTTTTAGACATGTCGATCATATTCTATGAGTTGCAGGATGCTATTTGTGGATGGTTGGTCAAGTTGGAAAAATAGATGGACTTCTATTTTTAGACATTTTGGGTGAAGTCTATTTTTAGACTGTCAGTCTAAAAATAGACATGCTCATTATTAGCCTTTTTAATAATATTTTGACTCTAAACGTTATCTTATTCTCTTTGGACAAGGAAAATTTTTTAAGGATGGAAAATTATCTTGAAGTTTAAAATATCATAATCTCACTAGTCCCTACTATGCAAACTATAAAATGTTTATTGATGTATTTATAAAATTATTCAAATTTATAATGATATTATATATATTGTCTATATAATTTTGGCGATTTTCAACATAAAATAATTTTATACTGTAAAATTTGGGCGAATCATTTTTATAAAAAAATGGAAATTGGCGAATATTTTTTTTGGAAAAACCATGAAAAATTAGCCCACCTGCGAATATTAGCCCCTAAAATTTTCCATACTCTTGGAGCACTTCAGTTCAGTGCACAGATGTGGCACATCACCTGACAAAAGGAATTATGCTATTCCTAAGGGTTTACTAGAGCTAATGCATGGAGGACTCAGTTATAACTCAAGTGGCAGAGTTATGACACAGTTGGAAGAAGTAGTTATGGAGTTGTATTTAGTTTAACTCAGTTAGACTCAGTTGAGCTAGTTGTATCTAGTCTAACTGATTGATACACTATTGAGAGTGGAGTGAATTAATTATTTAATTAATTCACAAATAATAACTCATTAATCAACTAAACTATACAGCTAACTACAAGCATGGCGGGGCCAAGGGAGACCAAAGAGATGAGTCAGTGAAAGGGCAAGATAGACTATCGCCTTGTGACTATAGTGATGCATTGATTATATCCAACACTCTGAGATTCCAATGAGAATTTCATAAGCAAGGTCGAGAAATTCGAACCCATTCGTAGCCATTCTTTAGCAGGATCTTGCATAGTAGAGGCTAGCAGGTGGCAAATATCAGTGCATGGATTTGCAAGATCGGGCCTGATTAGTGTGTAGCGATTGTATTGTACTGAGAGCTTGATATGATCAGCTTTGTATGAGTATTGTTACATGATCTCTATGACATATATTATATACAGATAGTTGGGGTTTTCAACTTCAGGCTTTCCCGTTAAACAACTGTGTTAATGTGTGTGAATTTTTATTGTTTCATGTGTGCATTGCAATCTTGATTTAATTTTCGCAAATGATCAATGGTGGAATAGATTATGTATTTTGCATGAAGTTAAAATAGTGTGAGATCAGGAGAATCTTGGACATATAACACATAAGTTATATAATTTCTACAAAAAAAGAATAAAAAATGGACCCCAAAAGCAAAATGAGATAAGAATAAAACATGAAAGTGATGCAAGTCAAAATGCCACTACTTTTACTTTTACTACAAAAATAATGATTATGTGTAGCTTGCTCAAAATGCCATGATCCATGATAAGTTAAATAGTTTAATCTTAACTTTTTCATGTTTTTAATCTCATGTTTATAGATAGAGAATAAAGATCTATCAAATAGTTTAAACTTGAAAAATCAGTATATAGTTAGAGAATAAATGAGGAGCTCAACAGTTTAATCTGAGCCCTTGGATGAAATAAGGTTAGAATTAGATAGTTTATGCTTTAAAAGAAAAATGGATTTAGGGTGGCAAGCTCAAATGCACCCATTGAAATAATTAAAAAAATGATAGAATAAATGATGGGTAGGTAGAAAGCAGTTTTACAAAGCATATAATAAAATATCATCTGGAAAAATTACTAATTTCCCTCCCCTCAAAGTATTCAGTATTCAAAACCTTCAGTTAAAAAGGCTCATAGCATTTCTTTGACTTTTATTGAGACCGGACCCGAGGCTTAATAACTGATTGGTAATAAGTATTGGATTCCCTTCATAAAAACCCATTTCCTCAACATAATCACCCTTTTCCTAAGATATAATCCATTTTCCTAAGTTAAAACAACTTTTGCTTAGGGAAAGTAAAAAACCCCTCTAACTAATTTCATTTCATGCAAAAACATTCAAAAAGCCCAAAAAATGCTATTTATCCTAAGTGTAAGTGTAAAAAAGGGGGTCACCATTATGAAAATGTGCCAAAAACACTTAAAATACACTTTTACTTAGTAAATTTATGTATATTTTCACTCATCACTTTCATTTTCATATTAAATTTAATTTATTTTATTAACCCCTTATAAATACCCCTCCCCATAGTTATATTAACTCATTTTATATTAATATACCCCAAAATCCACTTTATTAATATTTGACCTATGGTTTTAAAACCCACGTGATATATACCCCGCTCCTCCCCATATGTTAAAACATATATTATATATAATGTTACCTGCCCTTCGCTTTACACTTGCATATCCCTTATTTGTTGTGTAAATCCATGTTACACATATCCCGCTAATACATTAAATTTATGTTTAAACATATTTTATCAAACCTGCCGCATATAATCTCTTGGGCCCCACGCCCCATATACCAAACAACTCCATCGTCAGATCTCCATCGTTCGCACCTCCTCCTTTAGATCTAAGGAACCACATCCAATATCGTATTTTCACAAGCATGATCGCTAATCCATTTTAGATTTGTGAAATAGGCAGTATTCCCCTCATCTCTCTCCTCCATGTGGCACAAAATGATTTGGTCGCACTCGTTTGCAAAAAACCATTTACCACTCTTCTATGTTGCGATAACCGCCTGGCAGTATTCTACTCCCTGGCGCCAAACCGCCTCCCTTCTGACTTGACCCGCATTGAATGCGTTTATTGTTTAAACCTGAATGTTCTATAAAACTGCCAATTCGTGCGTTTAAACCCTTTTTCTGAATTTTCTGCACGTTTAACCATCTCTGACTGAAGAAAAGACACCATTGCCTCTGTTTTCATGCTCAAAGACCAGAAAATCCATAAGAATTGATGTTGTGACTACATAAAAACTCCAATCTACATCTAAAAGACTTCAACAGCTCCCAAAAGCTCCCCGACGACTCAGAAACCCTATTTCAAGATCAAATACCTGCAAAAACAAGTATTCTTCAAAGAAAGCAACCCTCCTGTCACTTGAAAAAAAAAAAATCTAAGAAATTGAGCCTTGTAAAGCTTGTCTGCCCATAGAAATACATTAATTTTCCTTCAAAGAATGTATTTGTTGTAGAAACCCTGATAAAATCACAGTTTTGATACTGTAACTGGTTTTAAAACAAAATTGAAGATATTTAAGCCTTTCGGAGACCTTAGAGAAACCACTGATTAATTCAAATCTTTTTCAAATACTCAGAACTCTTCTATGCTTGGATTAAACTGTTTTAGTCTTGTCTTACCCAAGAAATGAGCTTAAAACCCTTGTTATACCTTTTCCTGAGTCTCGTAAAGAGTCGAAGATCAATTTGGAACCAAATTAAAGGGTGCTCTGCAAAACCAAGAAAGCCTAGTTTTTTACCTATTGTTGTTCAAGAACCCCTCTCACAAACCAAAAACACCTTCTATAAACAATTTAAGCTTACATAAAATAAAATAAAATGAGTTAATATAAAATGACAAAGTTTCTAAACCTACAACAGCATCAGACTACAAGAAAGTTGACTTTGAAGTACCAGTAGAAAGCATTCATCCCTTAGATCAAATTGAGTTTCATAAGCAAAGCTCTGAAATGATTTATTCTACTATGACTATAAAGGCAATGAGTACCCAGAAACTTCAGAACACTATAAAAAATTTGAGAGATAAAATTAGGATTGAGAAATCTTCCTCTTATGCTAAGGACACTAGAATCAAGTCCTTAGAAGAAATGGTGATTGAAATAGGGTATGACCCTTCAAATGTAAAGGCTATAAAATAATTAGAGAAAAAGAAAAATGCTGACATTGCAGCACTTAGAAAGCAACTGAAATTACCTCCAACAAAACATCCTCAGGCAAAATAAATTGTGCAAGAGGCAAATCAAAAATATGATATGATGAGTCTCATACTCCAAATGACAGCACAGATTAAGGAAATGGATATAGAAATGGACAAGCTTGTCCAAGAAAAAGAAGCTACAAAAACTCAAAGTTATCCTCCCACAATCATCCCCATGGTAACTATAGCAGTTCCCTAAACTTTATCAGAGGAGTTAGCACCAAAAGTCCCATTGGCCACAGCTGTGCTAATGACTTCTTCCACTACTTCTGCTACTGAATCATCAAATTCAGCATTGCAACAAACAAATGAGGCAAGCAAGATCATAAAATCCCTGGAAGACATGTCAATTCAGAATAATGAGATCAATAGGTTGAAAGAACAAATCAAGAACTTGGAAGATGCCAAGAAAATAGCTCAAATAAATGCTAAGACAGAGGAACAGAAAGCCAAAAGGTTAAGTGAGCAGTTGAATAAGGTTGAAGTAGAATTAACCTTGAAAGAACCAATGGATTACATAAAAAATCAATCGTGGTCCAAGATCATTGAGTCAATCAATGACACTTGGCCTTCCATTCAAGTAATCAATGAAAAAAAGGATTTTCTTAAAGTAGCAAAAGAAGAAATTGTGAAGACAAAGGAAGAGCTTGGTGCCAAACCTGAAGAGGCCCAAGAAATAATCAAGTTTTTAAACACCAAAAACAAACAAGAACTGGATGAGATAGGGATAACTGATAGAATTGAAACAATTCTTGAAGTGAGAAAGGTAATTACAAAGAAAAACTTGATGAAGCAGCTAGAAGAGAAGTGTCAAAACATGGATTTGGCCATAACTAGATTTATGGTAAATTTTGAGATATTAAGGTAAAAAGGCTTGCCAAAAATTCTTGTTGTAAATGATAAACTAATGAAGCAAGAGGATTACAACAAGAAGATCAGATATTTTTCCAAAGAACAAGTAAACAAGGCATATTGGCAAGGAGTCCCTACAGGCAAAGTGTTGCACAAAATAATTGAAGCTTTGTTTTATTTACAACATGAAATAAAACATCTCTTTGTGGTCAAACCAACTTTTGTTAGATACACAGAGGCTGATGAAAATTACATAAAACTTACCAAGATCAAGTTACCTGATGAAGAATTTTGGAAAAATCTTACTAATTTACTATAAAAAATAATTTACAGTGAAAGAGGAGGAAAAATAGAATGTTGTTTTTACATAGTAAAAACAGAATTTTACAGCAGTAATGCAGTCAAAACAGCAGATGAAAGTGTATCAATGGTTAAAGTGTATCAGATAAAGAGTATCAGATGAGAAGATAGAGTTTCAAAACAGATTGAAGATTTTTTTTTCAGCGTTCAAGAAAACACAACAGCCAGCTGCACCCAAATCCAAACAACATTTCTATTTAATTTGAATAAGTAGGACAACTTGCAAGTTGTTAAGAAGCTATCACTATATTTTTGTAATAGATGTTTTATTTTCCTTAAAAAATTCCTATGATTTTTATAGGATATTTTGTATCACTTTTTGTATAAATACTTCACTCTTTGAAGTATTATTGTGGAATAAATTGTTGAAGATTTCTATAGTCAATATTTATGTACCTGAAGGGCTTTTGTACCAAGTTTCAAGTCAATAGGCTAGATCAAATCAATAAAGCATCATATTTCAGGATTCATGTGTTGGGCCAACTTAAGTGAAGTAATTTATACTGTTATTTGTTAAATCTTCTTATGTTTTCCATTCATATATAAATTTGTTCTAAATTTAAATGTGAAATCAGGAAGTGATATATCAGAATTTGTTAAAATCACTCTGTTATTGAATGGTTTTCATTTTGATGTTTTCTGCTGATTTCTAGAGTAAGGAACCCTTAATTTCTCCCTCTTTCGAATGACCTATGTCTTATTCACTCCTTATCTGGGTCAAAGAATCCTTGATTTCTCTTTATCCCAATTAAACCACTTCACCAATCAGCCTCAAATATCTTAAGTGACTCTGTTATCTTTCCCTGAAAATATTTGACTTTATACCTTGATCCTGACCTGTCTGCTTGACACATTGACTCCATTTTTCCAATGGAAAAACAGATCTATCTCTATCCATCTCATTAAGTGGTTTTTCCCACCAAACCAAACCCAATATCGAAACCAAATTGCCCCATATAACTAGCCTAAAATAAAACATAAAAAACAAAGTTAAATCTTATAGAGAGAGCCCTCTCTGAGCCTTAAGAAGGCTAGATCCTAGAGCTTGAAAATAGGTCTGCGGTTACCTCTAATATTATTTAAAATATAAATCAAAATGTCACAACTTTGAGAATTATTAGAGTGATAAATCCTTCCACATAGCATATGGAGTTGCCTTTCCATGGAGACTCCAGAAAATATGATCTCGAACTCCGTCTAACAAGATTCTCCTCGCCTTTTCTACCTTCTTCTTCCATGCATCAATAAGTTGGGCATATGTTGTTGCAGGCTTGGGAATATCATTATTTATGAATTCCTTCAACACATTATCCTCCAACACTGCCTCCACCCTGTCCTTCCATGCAATATAATTTGAACTTCCCTTGAGTGCATATTCGAGTCTCAAGCCATTGAAAGACATCTTGATCTGCTTCTAGCTCTAAAGAAAGTATTTGCAAATTTGAATATTGTTCAACACAAACTCAATTTATTCTCCACTATTGTGACTCCTAGCACTCCGATACCATTTAGAAAATATCTAACACAACTCTGATACCATGTATAAATTACACCAATGGGTTCAATCTGATCATGCAATGCACTAAAAAAATATACTGAATCCTTCTACAATATTTCCGAAATATAAATCATGATCTCTGAATCACATGCAAGTAAGAGAAAGGAGTAAATCAATCGCACAACACAACATTTTCCTGGGGAAAGAAACTGCTCAAAACACCTCCATCTTTATTGTATAATCAACCAAGGAATCATGAAACAATACAATGCATGTGTGCTCACAAGAACCTCATACACTCTACCAATTGTCTCACACTGATCTAGGCAAATTAGACCAATACATAGCCAATTTCCTGCCCACCTTTATCCTGCCTTGCTCACACAATCCCTAGGAAAAATAATTCCTATTACATAATAATTCCAACCTTCCTTGACTGTGCAATCCATCATGGGCTTCATGTGGCTTTATAATTGCACTCGAGCAATTCGTTAATAATACAATTGATATTTTACTTGCCTTTAACCTTTGTCTCAACTGGGTCGTCATCAGAATTGACATGCATGCAACTATTAATAGTGAATCATCAGTTACTTGGTAGATCACTACTTGTGAATTAAATCTATTTTAATTCACTTGATCTTCCACTAGCTCATCATTTAGTTAGAACTAGTTAAAATTATTTTAAATCAATTAATTTGAGTTAACTAATTGCACTCACACCACACTAGTGCTACAACTGCAACTGGACCCTGTAAATAATAGAATCACTCTACATGCTTATCCTTTGACCCTCAAATCGAAATTCTTGAGCTAACTAATTCTATCACACTTAGTTAACTATGACAAGTTGTTATGAAATAAGATTACAATATATTTTCCAATTTACTTAAAAATTGGTCGCCTACATTAGCACTAATGTGTCACTGAATTCCTCATTCATGTGTGACCTGGAATCCCACACTAGTATGTGGTGCATTTTCTTGTTGAATTTCAACAAATAAGAACCCTTTCTATATGATCAACATGAATTAAGTGATGGAATGGGTAATATTGAAGGAGACCTTGATAATAATGTCCATGAAGGTCCCCTCTTGAAAGGAGAAACTAAGGGTGTCTCATTACATATGATAAATCCATGAAGGGGGACCCTCCCATTACCCCTTTGGATATCTCTGACCACTATTCTAGTGAAAAGGGAATATGGGAGATGAGGGATAATTCTTGTATTAGGAGGTTCATCTATGATACCGATGACACCACTAGGGCTCCTATTTTTCCTTATGATCCCAGGGGGATGTATGAGTCATCAATTAACCCTTCTCTCACTCATAGTCAGAGAAAAATTAGTGATAACAACCCATATCACCCTTCGAATCTTGATAATTTGGAAGAATGCCTCGTAAACCCTGACTCTTCGTGTTGAATTTCCCATGAAGAACTTCAAAAGTGTGGTGATGTTAATGATATGACTAAGTTGGCACTCCATCGAAGATTCATGAGCTGGATCATTGATATATCTGTCATTTGGTCGAATGAGAGGTGCGCATTCCATTCTTGTCTTCCCTCCTCATCTATGATCCTTAGTGCATGGTCATTTCATTCGCCTGCCTCCCACCCTCATGAATCTATCTATGATTTTTCTTATATTTGTTGTCACATGAGTGTTTGCAGGGTCGGTTGTTCGCATATTGTCTGGGTGATATGCTGGTTGCATTGGATTTATGATTACACTTAACATTCCCATGTTGTAGCCATGCATGTTAGAGCAGGATGCATTACATATATTTTTTGCATTAGAACTAACAACATATTCTATTCTCATGTTAGATTATATTCATTTATACTAAAATTGAATTTAAAATTAAATTTTGTTTCTTGTTGATTTTATGGCCTAACAAAAGCATGGGTTATCACAAGACGCCACAAAAACATGTTGCCCCATGTGCTTAGTCTATGATGTGCAAGTAAATGTTCTATAGTCCCAAGAGATTGTTGGTGTTCTCATGACCTCCCCATTTGAGTACATTCATGCACTCTACTTAGATATCATGTATCTATTGGAGCCATATGTTACCCACCACCAGTGGGTTATACCCATAGGAGAATTTTTTCTCCTATATTGTTTTCAGTCGGTAGCCAACAAATAGAACGACGTGCCACTATCTCCACCACCTGAGCTAGACATTATGTGCTCTCTATTGGCATTAGTATGTAACATTTTGTTATGTTGTCCTTGATGGAAACCTACTTCAAGAGTTTCCTTTTGATAGCAACCTATTTGTTAAATATGTAAAAATGATGTATCTATAGGTCAGTTTAGGTGTGACAGGAAAAGGAATTCCAGTCAGTGACAGAGAAATGATAAAGGTAGTGTTTCACAATGTATACACAGGTTTGATGAAGGCAATTTGAGTATACATGTAGCTTTGATGAAGGAAACCCTCGTATACATCCATAATTAGTATATACACAGTTCTGATGAAGAAAAGTCATGTATACATGTGGGTATGAAGAAGCCAAGTCGTGTATGTACTTACGCACTCAGTCTATGATACCAAGGTTCCTTTCTATGGTATTAGCCCACAATATTGAGTGTTGTGTCGTATATTTGATTATCACTGTTAGTCATCAATATTTTTCACATGTTAGTGATGACTATATCCATAGCTGAGTTTTCTAGAAGCTGATTTTCATATGTCAATTTGTCATCTAGAAAACCCTCATAAAACTTTTTTTTCGCCCTCCTACTTCTCAGTCCGCCCATGTCAAAGTCAAAACTCATTATCACTATCCTATCTAGATTCAGCCCTACTGGTCTGCCCATCAGCTCTAAAAAGCAAATCCAATTCTGTTTCAAAAGCCTCCCTTAAGTTAGGAAGTGGCGCTTTAAGGCATTTTACCTTTGGCAAACATCAAAAAGCCAAAAACCTCCATCTGACACAGACCATTCATGACAAACCTCCTACTCTGCAAATGAAATTGATAACAGCTCTAAGTCGCGCCACTTACACACCCCTAAGTCTCAGCACTGCATAGACCACAGTCTCAAGCTGATTATTAGGTGTTTTACAGTGTTTTATGGATTCTACAAAGATAGGAAATATAACTTCATCTCAGGAGAAAATTCTTGAATGCACATTTAGAAGAACAGTTGCTTCTCAAATGTGAAAATGAGCCTGAGATATATCTACAAGACAGAGAGTTACTCATCAAGACCTTGCAACTTCCTTTCAGCATGAAAATCACAGTAAGAGAAAGACACCACTGTCACAGCAAACTGGTAATTTTTCATGGCCAAGAACCTCCTTCATTTACAAGCAGAGGGTTAGGGCGCCTCCTTCATCTACAAGCAGAGGGCGCTGGCCAATATTGACTTTAAGGATTACAAAAGCCCAGGTTTGCTTTTTACTGAACAGTGAAGCAGTGACTCTAGGTTTTTTGAGTATAAGTGATGATCATAACAGGGCTAGGGTCTGAAGTATGCAAGTTAAAGGGAAAACAGAGTTTTGGTCTTGTAAAGGAAGTCATTTGAAGTTTTCAAATCATATGAATTGTTAAAACCTTAGAGAGACATATCATTAGTGAAAACAATTCTAATCATAAGCAGCCTGCTGTTTCAACAAGACCAAATTGAAGAAATGTTGACAAATCATGTCATTACACAGGCAAAAGAAAAGGTGGTTGTTTTTTGAAAGGGTGCTAACCTCCCTACTCACAGAGATTATATTTCAAAAAATTTGTCATAAGTTGACCAAGGCAAATGGTGACATTTCAGTTCTCAGCAGCAAAGAGCAGGGCAATGAGACAGTGAAGAGCTCCCTCACAGGAAACATAAAGAGCAGCTCTCCTTATTTCACTTTCTAACTCTCATGCATCATCCCCTGTTTTGTCTTCTACCCACAGTCAAAGGAGAAAGCTCAAAGAGACCTAGCACTTGCATCTACAATCAAGCAAAACCTGTCACCTATATAGATTTACATTGCAGGCAGGATTCTGGCATAATACCCAGAGCAAAAATGTGTTTGATCTAGTTTGTCTCTTACAAACAGGTATACAAGCTCATCAAGTACATAAATGGTTTTGGCACAGTGTTTCAGGTTCTGGAAACCATCAAAAGAAAAATCTAAATGCCACTGCTCCAAAAGAGACATTTCCTCCTCTAAGCAAAGAACAGTCAAAGTTTCAAAAGACATTTTATCCACAAGTTATCATCTGGGTTTTGAAGACTTTGAAAAGCATGGAAAGAAACTCAGCTGGTAAGGGCAATTTGAGTTTTACTACCAAGAGACATCACCTTTGGAACTTGTGTTCATCATAGGCGAAGGAGGTATTTTGATAGACTGTCAGTGTTTTAGAAAGTTCAAGGCAAAAATAGGTTTTCATTATTTAATGGACAGAGATATTATATAATAAAGACTGAGCAGAGAAAATGGATTGGGAAAAAAGCACTTTTCTTAATAAATAGAAGATTGGCAAAATCTAACATGAATGCCACTAAGGTTGCGCACTCACAGTCATGAGAACAGCTTAAGCTCACTTGCCACCTCGTTCGGTTTCCACAGTGAACAGGTCCATGCCCATAAGTATCAGAGGTAGGAAATGGTGACTAGGAGCTTATCAAAGTGACAGAAAATGATGAAGCCAAAGTTAAGTTTCTCTAGAAAAGGTGGTTGCCCTCAAAGACACATCTGCAAAGATCCTCCAAAATAGCTCAGAACAGTTTTCCCCCTGGCGCAGTTATCAGAAAAAGAAGACCCTTTTATTCCTTAAAGAAGAAACATTCAAAGTTTCAAGATTTCAAAGGAGTTGTTTTTCATTTTGAAAGAAAGTCACATTTATAAAAAGCCGCTCATTTCCACTATGACACATATTCAAAACAAGGGTTTAAGAGCTTTGTTGAGAAAAAATGAAGTTTCAATTGTTGTTTAGAAAAAACAAGCCTTTTCAAAACTTTGAAAAAGAACCCTCTCCAAATTGAATACCAAAGAGCCGTTGCTTTCTTTTATTAAACCAAGTCAAATCCACTGCATTCTATGTTGAAAATCCCCCAAACCTGAACAGAGCCCCTTTCCTGCCATCAAAGATCAAACGCAGAGGTTTTCGGGTCGATTTGCAGGAGTTTGATATTCTTTTTCACCGCGCGACGTGCCTGGAAAGTTGCGCGACGCGCCTGGGAGAAATTTTGAACTGTCGTTCAACCGTCGCACGACGTGCCTGTACGCGTGCACGACGCGCTGTACACGGTGCTCGACCGACCCGACAGGCCACCCAGTTGGCCAATTGCACGACGTTCTTTCATGTAAACGTGCCGCGCACATTTCCGATGATCAACGCCTCCTAAACACCTCCAAAGGCTGGTCCAAAGTACTCAAGGAGATCTGTCATCAAGTTTGAAGGTATTTTATGAGCCCCCTTGCTATTTGCAAAATGTCAAGTGGTGAAAAGAGTAGAAAATCACTATATGAATTGCAGTCTTAAGTCTTGTGAGTTTGTTTGAAACATGAGTCTCTGCTATGGTCGTGCTGGTTGAATGATGAAATAACCCAAATGGTAGTTTCCCTCTCAAGTATTTCAAAACTTATAAATTTCCCTCCGAACAGTTGTTAAACTATACAAACAGAGCCCAAAAAGAGAAAACATAGTTGTGAAAAGGCTAAAACAGTGGGTTATGTTTCTTCAAAAGAAATGGTCATGATTTGAGTACTTTGACCCTTTCAAACAAAGTCTCCTCTGTATGTTTGAAAGATAAAACAGTGCTGTCAACTTTCAAGCTATAAAACATAGCCTCTAACCTATAAAAGGGATTTATCCAAGACTGTGCAAAGAATATAGTGGAAGGAGGGGGTTGCTGTGCTTATTTGGAGTGTTATTAAGATCAAAGTAAGGAAGGGTGTGGTCTTGAGAGGACAGTGTTTTGTTTAAAGAAAGTCTGTTGGTTGTAAGACCTTGGCTGCCTTTTTAATTCTCCAAACTCGTTTGACAAATTGATTTCTAGAGGATACAAAGATACTTGTTAAAAAGACAGGGTTTCTATATTGAGAAGGAGATGCTCCAATATAAAGACTCACATCACCATATATAACAAAATGCGCTGGCCGAGAATATCCTTGATTCAGAAAACTGTGCTGAAGTGTTAATCACTATTAAAAGTCTCTACAGGGAAAGACAGTTGCACTATGTACATTTCTAGTTACCTCTTTTTCTTCAAACTCTCTGTTCAGTTGATTTTCAGATGATTGCAAAGTGATTTGCTAAGACAGATAGGAACTCTATATTGAGAAAAAGGAACTCTGATTATGTGAAAGGATATTCCCCCTACAGGCTTGTTTGAAACTTGTAAAACATTCTTCAAAATTATGTCACCTTGTTCCATATCAGTGAGTCTGGTTGTATGCTCACACTGGGGGTTAACTTTGTATATGTATGACTCTGTTTGATGAAGTGACATACAAATAAATAATAGTGAAATATAATAAGAAAAAGGGATTTGTCAAAATAGAAGTTTATAAGTTGAAAGACTACAGGGTAAAGTTGCTCCTGCTCCTCATAAAAAGACAGTTTTCACTGTGCAGTTGCTTGACTGACTTTTGGTCTTTGAGCTGGTTTGATAAGTGGATGTTCAGGTAGAAGCAAAGGATGTTTCCTACATAGCCAGGGGTGTTACATTGATAAGAGGTCCTAGTTATTTTGAAAAGAGAAGACTATTGCAGGCTTGGTTGAACTTTTGGAGCATTTTTACTCTGTCACCTTGTTCAGAACTGTGATATTGACTGTCTAATCATACTAATGGTTGATTGCACCATATGCAATTTTGTTGAATGTTTGACACCTTAGACAGGGCAGGTTTTTAATGATTGCAAAGTCTACCATGGGCAAAGATTAAGATGTATTGAGTGACCTCTAAACTTCACAAGAACAAGGTGATTTCTTGACACTTTGCACAGGGAATTTACCTAGCAGTCTGTCTCCTTTTTACTGTATGGTATCCTATTGAAAATTCTGTTAGCAGAGATACATTCAAGGTGGAAGGCTACTTTTTAAGAGAGTAGAGGTTGTGTATTGTAAGGAAACTTGTTGCAACCATCCAAATCACATTGTTTCTCTGTCAAAGCAGTACATTGACACAGTTTGACTCCAAAAGGGAAGTTTACACACAGTGAGGCAGTTTGTTTCTTCCAAAGCATATTTAGGTCAAAATGCCTCCAAGGCAAGACAGCAGGAGCGGTCCGCATAAAAGATATGAGCCAATCTCTACAGAAGAGGTTAATGCTCATCCATCCATCCTTTTCAACTTCCATGAAGTAGGTTGCCTAGATTTCTGCCAGAAGATACAGGAGGTCAAAATTTTTTCGCCATTAACACACTTATGCGCCCTGAGATTCAAAGAAAAACATTTCCAAGTGGCAGGTCTTGATTTCAAGATCTCTCCAAGATCAGTGTCCAAAGCCACCAAGATTCCATATCATGGCGAAAAATGGTTCAAACAGGCCCATCTTGACTTAGAAGATTACAAGCCTTTCATCAAGCCTGAGCATAGAGATGCTTTCACTGCTATTTTCCCTTTTTCATATCTTCTTGACAACTATGCTCCTCTTATGAAAGTCATAATGAAATATTTTACTTGTGAAGGGAGGTTTGATCGAGTTTATGCCTACCATGTCCGCCTATTGATGCATTTCACTAGAAACAGGCAACTAAATCTCCCTTATTTTTTATTCAAAAGCATCGAGAAGATGGCATCTATAGTCCAGAAGAAGGCCCCACCTCTGCAAATACCTTCCCTTTTCCATCATTCTCTAATCAAAACTATCATCCTACACCAGCTAGAGAAGAAGGAAGTTCCATGGGATGTATTCATCAGTCACCCGGATTTCTCTACTGTCCCTCCTGTCCATGTGTCTCCCACTCAGCTTGTTCATCACCCTGTGCCTTTGTCCAGCAGGCCCACTCCTAGGAAGCTCAAAATGACTACAGAACAGCCAGAACAGCAGGAAGAAGGAGAGGGAAGTAGACAGCAGGAAAAGAAAGGTCATGAGCAAGAGAAAAGGGATGAACAGCAGCAAGAGGAAAGGGATGAGCAACAGCAGACAGGAGATGAGGAACAGCAGCAAACAGAAGGTGAAGGTCAGCAGGTACAAGATGAAGAACAACAGCTTGATATGGAAGGACAGGAACAACAGCTTGGGTAGGAAATTGAGCCACTAAATGAGCAGGAAATCCAAGCACAGCAGCAGCTTGATTTTGGTGAAAAAGAGCAGCAAGTTGGAACACAAATTGAACAAGGCATTGAAGAAGAACAGCAAGTTAATGTCGGCAAACAGGGACAGAAAAGTGAACAGCAAGAAGAATACATCCAAGAGCCTCAAGGAGAGCAGCAGTTTCAAGAAGATGTCAAGGGTAAATCAGTTGTGTCTCCTCCTCCCAAAAGAACAAAGCTCAGCACAGCAAGGAAGAGAGGGTCTAAGGCTGCCACTCTAACAGTGACAAAGGTTGTTCCTAGCAAAAGGAAATCGCCCAAAAGGACACCTACTAGCATGCCAAGGAGGAAAAGTGCAAGATTGGCCTTCAAAGGGAAAAGCAAAGTTGGAGAAAGTACAAAACATGGGGGTGCATTGGTTGTCATCCCAATCCAAAGTGATGACAATGATAATGAGGCCCGCCTTCTTGAAAACCTCCTAATCCATAAAGAGGGGTAAATTGAGACATTGGAGAATGATCTTCAAAGGGCAAGGAACTTCAACTATTTCTTGGAAACCCAAAACAAACAGATGAGTGTTCACACAGCTGTTCATGAAGCACGAGCTATCAAATATAAGAATGAGGCAGCTAAGGCGCAAGCAAGGATAGAAGAGCTCATTGGTGAGTTTGATGAGGAAGAAGAGGGAGACCAGCCTAGGCGGAAGAGGCCTAGGACCATAGGGCTTAAAAGAGCCTTGGAAAAGCAGAAAGAAGAAGAACAAGCCCATCTCCAAGCCTTTCCTCTCACTGCACTCCTTGAGCAGGAAATTGAAGAAAACAAAGAGGCATGGCTTGAAAGAGCCAACAAACACTTGGAGATGAAACTTGAAAGAGCAAACAGAGATCTAGAGCTGCAAAGGAAGAGGACACATCACTTTCAAAAGTTGAATCAGTTTGCCCGGCGCAAACTAAAGGCAGCCCAAGAGAAATTGAAGAAGGCAAAGGGGAAGTGCCCGGCACGGAAAGAGGAGAAAAGCACATCAGCACTTGATATTTTGGCCTCATCTTCGGAGCATGTTGCTAGGGACCCTTGAGGGTCATGCGTGCCAATTTTGGGCCGATTTCGACAACTTTTTGTTTTTTGGCATTTTTTGGGTTTTTGGTCGAAAACTCATAATTTCGCCATTTCAGTTTGAGGATTTGTCAAAGGAGAAGGATGATACCAGTTGATGCCATAATTCTATGAGCAGGTCCTCAGCGATTTTCAGAGCATTTGGAGATCATTCGCCCCCTCAAAATGGCGAAAAATGCTCACTTTTTGCACATTCTGCCCGTCATATCAGCAGTCTGCTATTTCCTGGCTTTTTACACACAGGTACAGATTTGGAGGACTTCCAGGCATCAGATTGAGGTGATTTCAGTTGCGCCGGAAAGTAGACACAGAAAGCTTTCCAACGAGCTATCATGAGCCTCGTTTCGACACCGGGAAGGCTGCCAATTGTCTCCAGCAAGTCAGGGGACCTTTTTCTGATATAAATTTGAAGTATTTTTGTAATTTTTGAACCTCAAAAATCTGCTTTTTCCAAATGTGCGTTTAGCTATTTTTGCACTTGGAAAATGATGCAAAGTCAATATAATTTCCGTTTTTAGCATTTTTTTAGATATTTTATGGGATATTTTGTGCCTTGGACTTTGCAAAGCCTCAAGGACAAGTTTAGATATTTTGATTAGGCCAATGGGATAGCTAGTTGCACCATGAGGTTTTCCTCACTTGAGCCTATTTATTCCACAAGGCTTCATTGTAAAAGAAGGCTGAACTTGAGAGAAGAATCAATATATTGGTCATATGAGCTTTGAAGAACATACTTGTGTTATGATTTTTGGACTGCCTCTTGGATGCTTTTGATGAATGATGAAGGATTGGTGATGGATTCTATGACATGGTAGAATGGTATAGTGTTTCTTGCTTTGTTGTTGTCTTCTAGTTTTCATTCATGATACATGCTTCTTGCTGCTATAGATCAGTAGAGATTAATTTTGAGATATGCCCATGGAGGCACCTCAAAATTCCTGAATCTTCATAGATTTGTGTTTTCTTCTTCCTTAGTTGTACTAAAGAATTCTTAACTGCTCTTTAGTAACTTAAGGATATTGTTGCTAGTTTTATTTATAAGTTATATGCATATTGAGTAGGATGTATGGTGTGCCCTGCTTACCTATGACTATCCATAGTTCTATCCATAAAACTATCTCTTTGACTGATTAGCCTATCATCTTGTTGAACCAAGGAGGCCTAGTCCCGATCTAGCCCTTTGCCTAAAACTATGAAAGCTTGTTTGTCAAAGTGCCCAAAAACTTAAAGACTATGTTTAGGCATTCCGGCATAGTATTTTGAGTTGTTATTCCATCTTAAGTGTTTTCCCCAAAGTCTGATAGCCATTTCCCAAAGTTAGAGGGTCTTATACTTCTATGCATGGCTGGAATGTTTGTTTCGATGTGTTGATTAGTTTATAGTTACATGTTGCATGATTAAGGGTTTTCTTTACCATGTTTATGTTATCTATTAAACCAATGATGCTTGAAACTCTTTGTTATTCACAAACTTGATGTCCATTTACTCCATTTTGCCCAAAGATCCTTTCTACCTTGAATCAAATCGGCCCTACAGCAGCCTTGCATCATCATCTCATAGCTTCCTTGACCTTTTTGACCCCATAGCCCAGTTGATCTAACTTCTTGTTACCCATTTTATATCTTTTCGACTGGGCTTATCCCTCACAAACTTAAAACAAAAAACTGAAAACATACTTCCATCACTAGCCTACTATCGTAAAACCATAAGCAAAACACAATCGATATCTTTTACACATATAGAGAGAGCCCTCTCTAAGTCCGTGAAGCACAGTCCTGGGCTCCAAAGCTTGGTTTGATGTTACATCGTCATTTGGCTCGCCAACTGGCCAAATCACGGGACCCTAACAGATTCTCGTCTAAAAAATACCATCGACACTTGTGTGGTTTTGGCTCATGGTATTAGGAAACGCTCAAACTATAAAAGGATAAGAATATCATAGTGAACAATGTGCATGTGTATGGGTATTGAATGAATACTCCACTCTGAAGTATATCTGCATGGAATGGGTTACATTTTATTGATAGATCTAAAATAATGATGCAAATATGGATATAATGATGGATCAAGATCTCTAGACCTAAAATGACAATGTATTTTCTTGATCTGTTTGTGAGATGTTTAAATTTGTAATATGGCGAATGATTGTTGAAGTGAAGGGTAAGATTTGACCTGATTATTTGTTCTAAAGATTTACACAGTCCTGAAATGTTAACAGATATATACACAGGTTCGTCTCAGTAAAATCATGTATATACGCAGGTTCGCTTCAGTAAAAGCGCATATGGAATCTAGTGTTTTTTTGAAGAATGTTAAAGGAAATGTCTGATCAGTTTTACTGTGCTTTTGTTTTTTGTCAATGATGTATTCATACAGATCTAGGTTGTTTGAGTATTGCTTATGCTGCTAGTTGATTGTGATTAAATATCGGTGATTGGTTTGTTGATTAATGATTTTGTGAATGATTTGATACAATTATGAGTTTCAGTTCGATGTATGTTATTTGCTAAATGTGTAATATTCCCAATTTTAGCCTCAAGCTAAAATGGAATATTATAGTTGCACATTTTATTTTTGTTTAATAAAATGGGCAAGTAGACACCTTAGCCCCTCTTAGATGAAGAAATAACACTCCTAATGTGAAATGGGAGTGAATAAAGTAGTTGAAATAAACAACAATGGTGTGAATGGAACCCATCTCATTTTTTTAGTTAACATTGACTAAATTCAACAACACTGCCCAAGGAGGAAGATGCTTCCTAGAGAAGCTGCGCAGTTTTGGAGGGAAGACATTCATGCAAGGGTGGAAACCCTAATTGGTGGGACCATGGTGAAGAATAGTTCTCTCACTTTATATGGAGGATATGGCCGCCCATTTTCATTATGTTATGTTTTAGAGTTTCAGACTTGGATCTGCGAAGCTTGCATCCCCGGGTTGTTTAGCAGGGTGATGGTGCCCTCGAGCACTAGGGTGTTCCCGGTCAGGAATCCCTACCTCTTCCTCAAGGAAGGATGAGGATTGAGCTACATTTCCTCAATCTGGCACTGGCCACATCTACATTCATCTTCTACAGTGTTATTTCTGCAGCAGAGAGGACATTGTGTTGTTAGGTGTAGCAAGAGAGGAACTCATGGAGTCTCTCTTGTCTGGTTTTCTTCAGTGGAGGAGTGTTCTATTCATTGGAGGAGCTGCAAGGAGGATTCTTGAGAATTATTTTAGATCATTTGGCATGGAACAACACTTCTATCGTCTCCCACTGAACAGTTCATGAGAGAAACTACATTATTTTATGGAGGCAATGAGAGGAGGGTTCTTGGAGCTCATCAGGAGGTGTTTTTAAGACAAAGGGATCAGCCCTTTGTATTGGAGACATTATCAGAGGAGGGAAATCAGATTTTAGATCAGCCACAACTTCATCCATATTTTGATTTAGTTGCAATGACAACTTGGTTGTCACATTTTGTATATTTCGGCATTTCTAGCAACCTTCATAGATTGGCTAGAAACTATGCATTTGTGCCTACTTGTGGTTTATCTTATTTCTGTATTCTCTTAATCCATTTATGTATTTCATTCATATTCATAGCTCTATGACTTCATATACATCGCGTAGTTGCAACTACTTCGGCATTTTGTGGAGTTGTAGCTATTTATGTATTTCATTGTTTATTCATTGGAGGTTTTCTCTAAAGTTTGAGTGGCTTTTCCCTCAACTATCTTAACTATCTCTTGTAGTATATTTCTCGCGATATAATCCATGTCAATGATGTATGCATACATTTCTTATGGTGTATTTCAAATACACATATTTTTTGGTTATGTTCTTGTATTGTTGTAGCTCTCCTACTGAGCATTGTTTTAGAGACCTAGATTGGGGAGATATGAATAACCCATATAGATGTATTTATTTATGAGAAAATATTCTCGTATAGGAGTTGAGAAACGTGATATCTAGGGCATCCTGCTGGTATGTCTTATTTTTGCAGCAGCTTCCTTATACAGCGTCCTTAAGGTCCCTATAGCAGAAATTCCCGAGGTGGAATATTGCATATACATAGGCAGAGTATGAGAAGGGCCAGCTAGCCTCGGAGGATTCCTATTTTTACACACAGGTATAGTTTTGGAGGACTTCCTTGCATCAGCTTGAGGTGATTTTAGTTGCGCCGGAAAGTAGACACAGAAATATTTCCAGCGAGCTATCATGAGCCTCGTTTCGACACCGGGAAGGCTGCCATTTGTCTCCAGCAAGTCAGGGGACCTTTTTCTGATGTAAATTTGAAGTATTTTTGCAATTTTTGAACCTCAAAAATCTGATTTTTCCAAATGTGCGTTAAGCTATTTTTACACTTGGAAAATGGTGCAAAGTCAATATAATTTCCGATTTTAGCATTTTTTAGATATTTTATGGGATATTTTGTGCCTTGGGCTTTGCAAAGCCTCAAGGACAAGTTTAGATATTTTGATTAGGCCAATGGGATAGCTAGTTGCTCCATGAGGTTTTCCTCACTTGAGCCTATTTATTCCACAAGGCTTCATTGTAATACAAGGTCAACTTGAGAGAAGAATCAATATATTGGTCATATGAGCTTTGAAGAACATACTTGTGTTATGATTTGGACTCGCTCTTGATGCTTTTGATGAATGATGAAGGATTGTTGGATGGATTCCATGACATGGTAGAATGGTATAGTGTTTCTTGCTTTGTTGTTGTCTTCTAGTTTTCATTCATGATACATGCTTCTTGCTGCTATAGATTAGTAGAGATTAAGTTTGAGATATGCCCATGGAGGCACCTCAAAATTCCTGAATCTTCATAGCTTTGTGTTTTCTTCTTCCTTAGTTGTACTAAAGAATTCTTAACTGCTCTTTAGTAACTTAAGGATATTGTTGCTAGTTTTATTTATAAGTTCTATGCATATTGAGTAGGATGTATGGTGTGCCCTACTTACCTATGACTGTCCATAGTTATGTCCGTAAAACTATCTCTTTGACTGATTAGCCTATCATCTTGTTGAACCAAGGAGGCCTAGTCCCGATCTAGCCCTTTGCCTAAAACTATGAAAGCTTGTTTGTCAAAGTGCCCAATAACTTAAAGACTGTGTTTAGGCATTCCGGCATAGTATTTTGAGTTGTTAGTCCATCTTATGTGTTTTCCCCAAAGTCTGATAGCCATTTCCCAAAGTTAGAGGGTCTTATACTTCTATGCATGGCTGGAATGTTTGTTTCAATGTGTTGATTAGTTTATAGTTACATTTTGCATGATTAAGGGTTTTCTTTACCATGTTTATGTTATCTATCGAACCAGTGATGCTCGAAACTCTTTGTCGTTCACAAACTTGATGTCCATTTACTCCATTTTTCTTTAAGATCCTTTCTACCTTGAATCAAATCGGCCCTTCAACAGCCCTACATCATCATCTGATAGCTCCCTTGACCTTTTGACCCCATAGCCCAGTTGATCTAACATCTTGTTATCCATTTTTATATCTTTGATCAGTTTTGTCCCTCACAAACTTAAAAAACCAAAAATCAAAAAACTCACTTCATAACTAGCCTAATATCAGAACACCATAAGCAAACACATCGATATCTTTTACATATAATAGAGAGAGCCCTCTCTGAGTCCAGGAAGGCTAGGTCCTTGGGCTCCAAAGCTTGGTTTGATGTTACATCGTCATTTGGCTCACCAATCGGCCAAATCATGGGACCCTAACATAATGGCGATCACGGTGGGACTTTGAGTCAAAACATCCTAGGTATCCCTTAGGAACTCTCAAAATCTCAATCAAACTTAGAAGAGTAGAATCTGGTTGTCTCACCATCCTAGCAAAATGATGACTCAGCTGTAGGACACTCTTCCAAACCTCAGGACTACATAAAACTCAAAAAACCCCAAAACACTCCCTTAGATTGGCTTTTGACAGTATTGGTGGTGGACCATACAAGTATATCTCAAAACAAACTGATAATCCACCTGGCGACTCCACTAAACTCTAGTAAGCCTTACTATTTTACCAAGCTCCAGGCTACTATCCGATAGACCTATCCCATCGCTCACTAACATAGCGGGGGATGGTGGAACACTGAGTACATGATAGTCTAGCAAACTCTTATAGACTCTTTGGTCCTTCAGGTACCATAAACAAGCAAGCAGTCCATAGATCCATTTGAAGTAAACTCTTGTTGTTCTCATCACCCTAGCGAAGTGTTGAAACAAGTCTAGGATACTTTGAACCATAGGCTGCACTTAAAACTCAGAAAATCCAAAAACATTCCCAGATTAGTTACTGGTGGTGGACCATAGCTATCTTCACAACAACAACCCAGTTCCACCTGGCGACTCCACTAATCCATCCCTTTTATTTTTGACCATCCTTCACCTTAGTAGAACTTTAGAGAAATCACTCATCCAAAACATTCACCAATACCATTCTCTCTAAACTCTGGATCTAAAATCTGGCTTCACGAAGAATCAATACCAGAGCTCATCCAGACCCAAATCCCCCTATCATAGTAGATGACCCAGAGAAGATTCTGTGGCAAGCTTCCGAAACTGATCATCTAGCTACTGGTAGATCCATCCGTAAAACAAGATCAGTACCTAAACATCTCACTATCCTACCAGATTCACCTTTTGAATTAGAGTCATCAAAAACTCTTCCCAGAAGCAAATCATATAGTAAGATAAACTTTGACGATCTTGAACCCCTAGACCCACCACAGAGTCCTAGTAGAGAAGCTTCACCTACCACTCCTCCTGACTTCCAGCTTCTCTATCAGTTTGGCTCCTACCATCCCAGATCTTCTCGAAACCAGATCACTAGTCCAAGTTCATCCGCCACACCTGTTCAAACCACCTCCGCTCATCCCACTAGTCCTCATCTTGTACATCATCCATTAGCTCCCGTCATGGCAGCCTGGTACGCACCTTTGATGTTGCCACTGCTTTTGGCTCCTCTCCCAAATAAATATCCAGACAAAATCCCACACTTTATCGGAGAAGACACCACCACAGCTCAACATCATGTAAGTAGGATTAGCGATGCTTTTGAATACATGGAAGTACACGACGAAACCGTCAGAATGAGAATATTCGCCCAAAGCCTGGGTGGAGAACCCAAAACATGGTTTAAAATCTTGCCTCCAAACAGCATCCACAACATCCTAGAACTCTGCCAAGTCTTCATGAACAAGTGGGAAGTCCGAAGGAACCCTATTCAAATCATGTCAGAATATAACAACCTAAAACGGGAAAACGGGGAAAGTGTCCAGGCATACTGCACTAGGTTCAACAATGTGTATAACGCCCTCCCACCTCACTTCAAACCCCCACTCGGTTTAATCTTGGCAAAATTCCCCGAGGGTTTTGATCCAGACATGACATATCATCTGAGAGACAAGGATCCCCCTACCCTAGAGGAAATGCAACAAATAGCCATAAAAACAGAAGCCAACTTAGTAGAAAAAAGAGCCAGGACTAGATTAGAAGGAAAAGTCCCATATAGAGATAAGGTCTCCACTTCATCTCCTTCCCTAGATCCTAGAATAGATGGCCTGATAAAATCCATGACAAAGATGTGGGAAAAAATGAGTGAAAAAGTGCCTCCTAGGGACAACCAACCAAACCCTCAAAACCGGAAACAAGGCTTTAGAAAAGATCAGTCTCAAAATAAACCAAGAGGAAATGATCAGCAAATCAGACCATCCTTCAATGAGAATTATGTTGATGAAGAGAATAAGGATACCGCACCCATTGATGAAAATCATTGGAAACTCATAGGTTCTGATAACGAGAGTAAGGTTTACCTCACAGCAGAAGAGCAATAGTTATGCTCCCCAAGTCAGGACGAAATCGACTATGAAGATCTCGAAGATCCCGCCATAGATTTTCAGAATGCCATTATAGAAGCTCATAGACAGTATAACCTTAGAAGCAGAAAAAACCAAGATCACTCCAAGAAGAGTAGCCTTGACACTGCTAAAACCTCTGACACCATCCTTAAAAAAGCCATGGATAGCAACAAAATTGTGGCCAAGAAAATTGACCAAAACAAAGATAAAGCTATTCAAACAAGTCTTAGCTCGGATACTCCTAGTACCTCCACAAAGACTCCCGAGGCGACTGTGTCAAACAAGGTCTCAAACCAGAATCAACAAATTAAGAGCATAGAAAAGGTCATGTCCGAAAAAGTTGAAACAAATCTGCCCAAACTACAAACTCCTTTTAGTTTCGAAGGGGAAGTTTCCGAAATAAAAATTACCATACCCCTTACTGAGCTAATAACTGTAGATAGGTATAGATCTCAAATTTTCAAAGTTTTTGACATAGGGAGCGAGGTAGATACTTTAAATCTAACTGAAAATAAGCTCGAGCTCTTATTCGGCCCGAAAATAGAAGGTCAATACCGAGAAGGATCTGTTTCTCCTTCCTATGAGAGCCGGAACATACGGGACAAGATATTACATAATGCCATGTTAGATTCTGGTACCTCCCATAACCTCATGCCTAAAGCAGTCATGGAAAACCTGGGACTAGAAGTAACTCAACCTTTGGTAACTCAAGCAGTCATGGAAAACAATACTCCCATTTATTCCACTCATTCTAATTTAGATTCTTTTATCTTATACAATGAAAGTGATATAAACAAGCAGATAATGGAAAAGGAAGAAGCTCTCAAACCATCAAAAATGCATTTTCCGTTACTAGATGCAGAAACTAATAACCAAAACTTCTCTGATCTTTCTCCTGTTAATCCTGCATATCATAAGTCAGAAAATAGATTTGTAAATCAAGTTGAAGAAAAGAAATCTGGCAATCCAATGTACATGGCTGGTGACATTGATTATGTTAATGATTCTCAAATGTTTGATCAATATGTTGACTTATATGATTTCCAAACAGAAGCTAACTTTGCAGAAGATTCAGTTTTTGATTTTCGGGAGGAAGCTCAGTTTCATAAACTTGAGAAAAGTGAGCAGCCATTACAGGTCATCTATAACACTGATAAGGAGAACCTTGAGAGTTCAGAAGTAAGTGAAGAGTCTCACACTCTTTGCTCTACTTCACTTCAGTCCATCAGAGATAACATTCACATAATTGGAAATCAACAGTTTTTCAGCTTTGATGATGAGGTTGAGTAAGATGGTGAAATTCTTGAGCATGTTGTAAATGAGAAGCCTTTTCCTGAAATGGTTGAGGAAATCATTTTGGACATAGAATCTTCCTTAACTCCAGATTTGCAGTTACCCAGTTCCATTGAGTTACAAATTGCAGATGAAGAAATAGAGGTTGATAAACAAATGAGAGTTGTCACACTATCCTTTCAAGATAATTTACTGTCAAAGTGTATCCTTGCCCATCATCCTGATGACCTTCACACAGTTTTTAGCTCGCCCTATCAAAACACATCAGCTTGGCAAGAAAACTACACGGAAATATGTGATGAGTCTGACATTTCAAGTGATCAGGAGCAAAAGGAAGAGTTGCTTTACCGAGAGAATCCCAAATATAGTCAAGTGGAAGAAAGAGTAGTTCTGAATGAAGCCCATATCTCAAAACCCCTAGATCAGGTATTATTCCAAGATCCATTTGCTGTTTTCCTTGAGAAGTCTGAAAGAATAATCCTGAATGAAACCTATATCTCAAATCCTCTAGATCAGGTATTATTCCAAGATCCAGTTGCCTTTTTCCTTGAAAAGTCTGAAAGAGCAGTGGTTTCTGTCATAAACAAGTTGCTACCAAGAATGAGAAAAAGCTTAAGTACTACTATCCAAAAACCTGCCAAATGGGAGTGGCCTTGTCATTATTTCTGCATCATGAAAGAACTAAACCAGAGTCACCCATATAATCATCTACTTGACTGGTTACATTGGAAAGAAGAGTTCACCAAATGTGTATGTTGTGTACATGTTAGATTAGGATAGAAAGACAGCAGTAGAAAATAAGCTCAGCCTTGTGAGCACCTTTTCATTTGTAGTTTGTTTGAAGAAGAAGTGAAAAAGCAGAAAATACCAAAACAGTAAACATTAGAAAAAGAGGGCAGTTTCTAAAAAGCAATGGTAAAGCCCCATGTTCCAAAAAATAGTCCTTCGGAAAGCGCGCAAGTCTAAATGCCGCTACTAGCACTTCAATGTCTTGTTCAGCATCCTGATTTGATCATTTTGAATTTCATGTTTTAGATTAGAGAAACAAAATCCTATCAAACTGCTTAATCTTGACAGTCGATCTAGCATAGGTAGAGTAATGAAGGAGTTCACCAGTTTAATCTGAACTCCCGACAGATATAAGAGTAGAAATAGATAGGTTCATTTTGCAAAAAGAAAAATATACATTGTCAAAAGGCTGTTAGTTCAAATGCGCCAAAGAGAAGAAAAACTGTTAGGAAAGATAGTGGGGTAGGTAGAAGTATCATTGATGTTAACCATGCTGTCACTTTTCAGAAATAGCATCAAAGAAGGGTGAAATTTTGCGCCAATGGGTAAGGCACTGGTATTCATAAGCCAAAGATCTGAATTCTGGACACCTCCTGACGAGGAGCTGCCCTCCCCAAATGGAGCCATTGTTAGTCATCAGTATTTTTTACTTGTTAGTGATGACTAGATCCATAGCTGAGTTTTCTAGAAGCTGATTTCCATATGTCAATTTGTCATCTAGAAAACCCTCATAAAACTTTTTTTCGCCCTCCTACTTTTCAGTCCGCCCATGTCAAAGTCAAAACTCATTATCACTATCCTATCTAGCTTCAGCCCTACTGGTCTACCCATCAGCTTTAAAAGGCAAATCCAAGTCTGTTTCAAAAGCCTCCCCTATGTTAGGAAATGGCGCTTTAAGGCATTTTACCCTTGGCAACCATCAAAAGGCCAAAAAACCTCCATCTGATACAGACCATTCATAACAGACCTCCCACTCTGCAAATCAAGTTGATCACAGCTCTAAGTCGCGCCACTTACACACCCCTAGGTCTCAGCACTGCATAAACCACAGTCTCAAGCTGATTATTAGGTGTTTCACAGGGTTTTATGGATTCTACAAAGACAGGAAATATAACTTCATCTCAGGAGAAAATTCTTGAATCTACATTTAGAAGAACAGCTGCTTCTCAATGTAAACATGAGCCTGAGATATATCTGCAAGACAGAGAGTTACTCATCAAGACCTTGCAACTTCCTTTCAGCATGAAAATCACAGTAAGAGAAAGACACCACTGTCACAGCAAACTGGTAATTTGTCATGGCCAAGAACCTCCTTCATTTACAAGCAGAGGGTTAGGGCGCCTCCTTCATCTACAAGCAGAGGGCGCTGGCCAATATTGACTTTAAAGATTGCAAAAGCCCAGGTTTGCTTTTTACTGAACAGTGAAACAAAGACTCTAGGTTTTCTGAGTGTAAGTGATAATCATAGCAGGGCTACAGTCTGAAGTATGCAAGTTAAAGGGAAAACAGAGTTTTGGCCTTGAAAACGAAGTTATTTGAAGTTTTCAAATCATATGAAGTTAAAACCTTGGAGGGACATATCATTAGTGAAAACAATTCTAATCATAAGCAGTCTGCTGTTTTAACAAGACCAAATTGAAGAAAGGTTGAAAAATCATGTCATTACACAGGCAGAAGAAAGGGTGGTTGTTTTTCAAAGGGTGCTAAACTCCGTACTGACAGAGATCCTCTTCAAATGACTTGGCATAAGTTGACCAAGGCAAATGGTGACATTTCAGTTCCCCTCAGCAAAAAGCAGTGCAATAAGACAGTGAAGAGCTCCTCCACAGGAAACATAAAGAGCAGCTCTCCTTGTTTCACTTTCTAACTCTCATGCATCATCCCCTGTTTTTTCTTCTACTCATAGTCAAAGAAGAAAGCTCAAAAACACCTAACAGTTGCATTTACAATCAAGCATGTCTTTCTGGAAAGCAGCTTCATCAATGAACAGTTGCCTTGTCAAAATTGCTATAACAACTGGCACAAATAATCTAGTTTCTGTCATCAAGATACATCACCGTGGAAACTATTGTTTATAATAGACAAAGAGTTGTTTTGATAGATTGTCAGTATTTTAGAAAGTTCAAGGAAAAAATGGGTTTTCATTATTCAATGAACAGAGATATCATATAAAATGTTTTGAGCAGAGAAGTAATTGAAAAGAGGGCCATGATCAAATCCAAAAAAGGTCAGCAAATTTGGGCACCTACAGTGGGAAAGAGGTTGGAAAAGAAATTGAGGACGAGAAGCTATCAAAGCAAGAGAAACAAAGCCAACAGGAATCACCCTTTAGACCCATGTGCAAAAGTGAAACAGTGATTAAAGTTTTCTGAAGCAAAGTGTTGTTTAAAGACAGATGTAAAAACAATGATGTTTGTCAAAGCTGGTTTGCTTGTCATCATGTATAAGAGAAAGATTTTGTCAAACCCTGCTCATCAAATAACCTTCAGCAGATTAAGACGGAGGTTCTGGAAATAAGCTTCATAGCTCTGGAGCAGCATTCAAAACCCATGAGGCGCTTCACTATTACAATCCAAGTGAAAAATAATTGTAAAGGGAATCCCCTTTTTCAGTAGACAGAGGATGATTGAACCTAAATTAAATACAATCACAGTTAAGTTTCTCCAGAAAAGGTGGTTGCCCTCAAAGACACATCTGCAAAGATCCTCCAAAATAGCTCAGAACAGTTTTCCCCCTGGCGTAGTTATCAGAAAAAGAAGACCCTTTTATTCCTTAAAGAAGAAACATTCAAAGTTTCAAGATTTCAAAGGAGTTGTTTTTCATTTCAAAGGAAAGTCACATTTATAAAAAGTCGCTCATTTCTACTATGACACATATTCGAAACAAGGGTTTAAGAGCTATGTTGTGAAAAATGAAGTTTCAATTGTTGTTTAGAAAAAACAAGCCTTTTCAAAACTTTGAAAAAGAACCCTCTCCAAATTGAATACCAAAGATCCGTTGCTTTCTTTTATTAAACCAAGTCAAAGCCGCTACATTCTATGTTGAAAATCCCCCAAACCTGAATGGAGCCCCTTTGCTGCCATCAAAGATCAAACGCAGAGGTTTTCGGTCGATTTGTAGGAGTTTACTATTCTTTTTCACCGCGCGATGCGCCTGGAAAGTTGCGCGACGCGTCTGGGAGAAATTTTGAACTGTCGTTCAACCATCGCGCGACGCGCCTGGGAGAAATTTTGAACTTTCGTTCAACCATCGCGCGACGCGCCTGTATGCGTGCGCGACGCGCCTGTACACGGTGCCCGACCGACCCGACAGGCCACCCGGTTGGCCAGTTGCGCGACGTTCTTTCATGTAAACGTGCCACACACATTTCCGATGATCAATGCCTCCTAAACGCCTCCAAAAGCTGGTCCAAAGTACTCAAGGAGATTTGTCATCAAGTTTGAAGGTATTTTATGAGCCCCCTTGCTATTTGCAAAATGTCAAGTGGTGAAAAGAGTAGAAAATAACTATATGAATTGCAGTCTTAAGTCCTGTGAGTTTGTTTGAAACATGAGTCTCTGCTATGGTCGTGCTGGTTGAATGATGAAATAACCCGAATGGTAGTTTCCCTCTCAAGTATTTCAAAACTTATAAATTTCCCTCCGAACAGTTGTTAAACTGTACAAACAGAGCCCAAAAAGAGAAAACAGAGTTGTGAAAGGGCTAAAACAGTGGGTTATGTTTCTTCAAAAGCAATGGTCATGATTTGAGTACTTTGACCCTTTCAAACAAAGTCTCCTCTGTATGTTTGAAAGATAAAACAATGCTGTCAACTTTCAAGCTATAAAACACAGCCTCTAACCTATAAAAGGGATTTATCCAAGACTGTGCAAAGAATATAGTGGAAGGAGGGGGTTGCTGTGCTTATTTGGAGTGTTATTAAGATCAAAGTAAGGAAGGGTGTGGTCTTCAGAGGACAGCGTTTTGTTTAAAGAAAGTTTGTTGGTTGTAAGACCTTGACTGCCTTTTTAATTCTCCAAACTCGTTTGACAAATTGATTTCTAGAGGATACAAAGATACTTGTTGAAAAGACAGGGTTTCTATATTGAGAAGGAGCTGCTCCAATATAAAGACTGTTACATCACCATATATAACAAACAGTTTTTGGCTGAGAATATCCTTGATTCAGAAAACTATGCTGAAGTGTTAATCACTATTAAAAGTCTCTACAGGGAAAGACAGTTGCACTATGTACATTTCTAGTTACCTCTTGTTCTTCAAACTCTCTGTTCAGTTGATTTTCGTATGATTGCAAAGTGATTTTCTAAGACAGACAGGAACTCTATATTGAGAAAAAGGAACTCTGATTATGTGAAAGGATATTCCCCCTACAGGCTTGGTTAAAACTTGTAAAACATTCTTGAAAATTCTGTCACCTTGTTCCATATCAGTGAGTCTGGCTGTATGCTCACACTGGGGGTTAACTTTGTATATGTATGATTCTATTTGATGAAGTGACATACCTATAGAAGGCAGTGAAGTATAATCAGAAAAAGGGTTTTTTTCAAAGGGCAGTTTATAGGTTGAAAGCTACAGGGGAAAGTTGCTCACACTTCTCACAGAAAGGACAGTGTTCACTGTGTTTGTGCTTAACTTCCTTTTGTTTTTCGAGCTTATTGATAAGTAGATGTTCATTTAGAGTAAAGGTTTTTCTAACAAAGCCAAAGGTGTTACATTGTTAAGAGGTCTTGTTTATTTTGCAAAGTGAAGACTCTTGCAGGCCTTGATTGAACTTTTTTAAGCATTTTCCAAAACTTTGTCACCTGGGCACATAAAAATGTGGCATTGACTCTCTGATCATACTAAAGGTTGATTGCACCATATGTAAGTTTTCTGAGTGATTGACACACTAAGAAGAGCAGGTTTTTAATGATTGCAAAGTCTACCATGGGCAAAGATTAAGATGTATTGAGTGACCTCTAAACTTTACAAGAGCAAGGTGATTTCTTGACACTTTGCACAGGGAATTTACCTAGCAGTTTGTCTCCTTTTTACTGTATGGTATCCTATTGAAAATTCTGTTGGCAGAGATACATTCAAGGTGGAAGGCTACTTTTTAAGAGAGCAGAGGTTGTGTATTATAAGGAAACTTGTTGCAACCATCCAAATCACATTGTTTCTCTGTCAAAGCAGTACATTGACACAGTTTGACTCCAAAAGGGCAGTTTACACACAGTGAGGCAGTTTGTTTCTTCAAAAGCACATTTAGGTCAAAATGCCTCCAAGGCAAGACAGCAGGAGTGGTCCGCATAAAATATATGAGCCAATCTCTACAGAAGAAGTTAATGCTCATCCTTCCATCCTTTTCAACTTCCATGAAGTAGGTTGCCTAGATTTCTGCCAGAAGATACAGGAAGTCAAAATTTTTTCGCCATTAACGCACCTATGCGCCCCGAGGTTCCAGAACAAGCATTTCAGGGTAGCGGACCTTGATTTCAAGTTTTCTCCAAGATCAGTGTCCAAGGCCACCAAGATTCCATATCATGGCGAAAAATGGTTCAAACAGGCCCATCTTGACTTAGAAGATTACAAGCCTTTCATCAAGCCTGAGCATAGAGATGATTTCACTGCTATTTTCCCTTTTTCATATCTTCTTGACAGCTATGCTCCTCTTATGAAAGTCATAATGAAATATTTTACTTGTGAAGGGAGGTTTGATCGATTTTATGCCTACCATGTCCGCCTGTTGATGCATTTCACTAGAAACAGGCAACTAAATCTCCCTTACTTTCTATTCAAGAGCATCGAGAAGATGGCATCTACTGTCCAAAAGAATGCCCCACCTCTGCAAATACCTTCCCTTTTCCATCATTCTCTGATCAAAATTATCATCCTACACTAGTTAGAGAAAAAAGAGGTTCCATGGGATGTTTTTATCAGCCACCCAGATTTCTCTACTGTTCCTCCTGTCCATGTGTCTCCCACTCAGCCTGTTCATCGCCCTGTGCCTTTGTCCAATAGGCCTACTCCTAGAAGGCTCAAAATGACTACAGGGCAGCCAGGACAGCAGGAAGGAGGAGAGGGAAGTAGACAGAAAGAAGAGAAAGGTCATGAGCAAGAGAAAAGAGATGAACAGTAGCAAGAGGAAAGGGATGAACAACAGCAGACAGGAGATGAGAAACAACAGCAAACAGAAGGTGAAGGTCAGCATCGAACAGAAGGTGATGAACAACATGTATAAGATGAAGAACAACAGCTTGATATGGAAGGACAGAAACAACAGCTTGGGCAGGAAATTGAGCCACATCTTGAGCCACAAAATGAGCAGGAAATCCAAGCACAGCAGCAACTTGATTTTGGTGAAAAGGAGAAGCAAGTTGGAACACAAATTGAACAAGGAATTGAAGTAGAAAAGCAAGCTAATGTTGGCGAACAGGGGCAGCAAAGTGAACAGCAAGAAGAAAACATCCAACAGCCTCAAGGAGAGCAGCAGTTTCAAGAAGATGTTAAGGGTAAATCAGTTGTGTCTCCTCCTCCCAAAAGAACAAAACTCAGCACAGCAAGCAAGAAAGGGTCTAAGGCTGCCACTCCAATAGTGACAAAGGTTGTTCCTAGCAAAAGGAAATCGCCCAAAAGGACACCTACTAGCATGCCAAGGAGGAAAAGTGCAAGATTGGCCTTCAAAGGGAAAAGAAAAGTTGGAGAAAGTACAAAGCATGGAGGTGCATTAGCTGTCATCCCAATTCAAAGCGATGACAGTGATAATGAGGCCCGCCTTCTTGAAAACCTCCTAATTCATAAAGAGGGGAAAATTGAGGCATTAGAGGAGGATCTTCAAAGGGCAAGGAACTTCAACCACTTCTTGGAGATCCAAAACAAACAGATGAATGTTCACACAGCTGTTCATGAAGCACGAGCTATCAAATATAAGAATGAGGTAGCTAAGGCGCAAGAAAGGATAGAAGAGCTCATTGGTGAGTTTGATGAGGAAGAAGAGGGAGACCAGCCTAGGTGGAAGAGGCCTAGGACCATAGGGCTTAAAAGAGCCTTGGAAAAGCAGAAAGAAGAAGAACAAGCCCATCTCCAAGCCTTTCCTCTCACTGCACTCCTTGAGCAGGAAATTGAAGAAAACAAAGAGGCATGGCTTGAAAGAGCCAACAAACACTTGGAGATGAAGCTTGAAAGAGCGAACAGAGATTTGGAGCTACAAAGGAAGAGAACACATCACTTTCAAAAGTTGAATCAGTTTGCCCGACGCAAACTAAAGGCAGCCCAAGAGAAATTGAACAAGGCAAAGGGGAAGCGCCCGGCACGGAAAGAGGAGAAAAGCACATCAGCTCTTGACATTTTGGCCTCAGCTTCGGAGCATGTTGCTAGGGACCCCTGAGGGTCATGCATGCCAATTTTGGGCTCGTTTCAACAACTTTTTGTTTTTTGGCATTTTTTGGGTTTTTGGTCGAAAACTCATAATTTCGCCATTTCAGTTTGAGGATTTTTCAAGGGAGAAGGATGATACCAGTTGATGCCATAATTCTATGAGCAGGTCCTCAGCGATTTTCAGAGCATTTGAAGGTCATTCGCCCCCTCAAAACGGCGAAAAATGCTCACTTTTTGCACATTCTGCCCGTCATATCAGCAGTCTGCTATTTCCTGGCTTTTTACACACAGGTACAGGTTTGGAGGACTTCCAGGCATCAGATTGAGATGATTTTAGTTGCGCTGGAAAGTAGACACAGGAAAATTTCCAACGAGCTATCATGAGCTTCGTTTCAACACCGGGAAGGCTACCAATTGTCTCCAGCAAGTCAGGGGACCTTTTTCTGATATAAATTTGAAGTATTTTTGCAATTTTTGAACCTCAAAAATCTGCTTTTTCCAAATGTGCGTTTAGCTATTTTTACACTTGGAAAATGATGCAAAGTCAATATAATTTCTGTTTTTAGCATTTTTTTAGATATTTTATTGGATATTTTTTGCCTTGGGCTTTGCAAAGCCTCAAGGACAAGTTTAGATATTTTGATTAGGCCAATGGGATAGCTAGTTGCACCATGAGGTTTTCCTCACTTGAGCCTATTTATTCCACAAGGCTTCATTGTAAAACAAGGCTAAACTTGAGAGAATAATCAATATATTGGTCATACGAGCTTTGAAGAACATACTTGTGTTATGATTTTGGACTGCCTCTTGGATGCTTTTGATGAATGATGAAGGGTTGTTGATGGATTCCATGACATGGTAGAATGGTATAGTGTTTCTTGCTTTGTTGTTGTCTTCTAGTTTTCATTCATGATAAATGCTTCTTGCTGCTATAGATCAGTAGAGATTAAGTTTGAGATATGCCCATGGAGGCACCTCAAATTTCCTGAATCTTCATAGCTTTGTGTTTTCTTCTTCCTTAGTTATACTAAAGAATTCTTAATTGCTCTTTAGTAACTTAAGGATATTGTTGCTAGTTTTATTCATAAGTTCTATGCATGTTGAGTAGGATGTATGGTGTGCCCTGCTTACCTATAACTGTCCATAGTTCTGTCCATGAAACTATCTCTTTGACTGATTAGTTTATCATCTTGTTGAACCAAGGAGGCCTAGTCCCGATCTAGCCCTTTGCCTAAAACTATGAAAGCTTGTTTGTCAAAGTGCTCAATAACTTAAAGACTGTGTTTAGGCGTTCCGACATAGTATTTTGAGTTGTTAGTCCGTCTTATGTGTTTTCCCCAAAGTCTGATAGCCATTTCCCGAAGTTAGAAGGTCTTATACTTCTATGCATGGCTGAAATGTTTGATTTCTATGTATTAATTAGCTTATAGTTACATTTAGCATGATTAATGGCTTGCTATAACATGTTTATGTCTACTATCAACTAGTTACACTTGAAATCCCTCGTCTTTCACAAACTTGATGTCCATTTACTCCATTTTCCCCAAAGATCCTTTCTACCTTGAATCAAATCGGCCCTACAGCAGCCTTGCATCATCATCTCATAGCTTTCTTGACCTTTTTGACCCCATAGCCTAGTTGATCTAACTTCTTGTTACCCATTTTATATATCTTTGATCAGTTTTATCCCTCACAAACTTAAAAACAAAAAACCAAAAACATACTTCATAACTAGCCTAATATCAGAACACCACAAGCAAACACACCGATATCTTTTATATCTAATAGAGAGAGCCCTCTCTGAGTCTAGGAAGGCTAGGTCCTTGGGCTCCAAAGCTTGGTTTGATGTTACATCGTCATTTGGCTCACCAATCGGCCAAATCACGGGACCCTAACACTAGGCTCATCAACAACCATACAACTAGGAGAATTATGACAATCCTCCAAATGTTGCAAAAAGAAGCTGAGGAAAAAACGAAAGGAGAGATCCCGGACAGGGGACAGTAACCACTTGTTGTAGTGTGTTTGGTGCACGTATGTACGAAATCACACCAACTTAAGGGGTGTGGTATACCCACTTAAGTTATTGGTAACAGACAGAAAAAGAAGTGGAGTTAAGCAAGTCAGTGGAACAAGATAGAATCATAAGCATACTAGATAGAGAAATAGCATGCATATATAAACTAAAAACTAAACTAAAACTAAAAACAAACAAACAAAATCTCTCAAAAGAGTCAAACGACAAAAATAATATGAACGGTGGCTCTAGGCCCCTCTTATTG
This sequence comes from Pinus albicaulis, assembly GCA_034641835.2. NCBI lineage: Eukaryota > Viridiplantae > Streptophyta > Pinopsida > Pinales > Pinaceae > Pinus > Pinus albicaulis. The sequence goes on from JAXQQM020079588.1 coordinate 57,130, forward strand.
AGTGCTAGTAGTAATAAGAGTGAAACTTTACCCTCTTGCCAAAGGGCCCCTAGAAAATGGTTCTAGGTCTCGATGCAAGGATGTTTTTACCCCAAGCTTGCCTTGATGCAGTCTCTCTCTCTCTCTCTCTATTGTGTTGGACTAAACTTGTTGGATGGCCAATAATTGAGTCCCCTCTATCTTCAGCTTTGGCTCACACACTACTGGTATTGCTTGGGCAATTCTGGCTAGCATAACAATGTGTTCACAAATTCTTCATCTCATGGTGGCCTTATATAGGAGATTTCAAATCTTCCCTTCCCTCTCTTGGTACATGGAGAATGGTGACCCAAGAGAGGGTTATGATTCCTTTGTGTGCTCCAAATATTCCATTGTGTGCTCACATAGTGTCTAGGGAGACGTTCGTGGTTGTCCTTAGGTGGCTTCAAGTAAGGAATCACTTGTCCTTTGCTTTGTGTGGTCCTAAATAGTGAAATTTCACCACTCCTATGATTGCATGCATATCAGGAAAAAAGGCATGCAGACGGTGCTCTTCACAAAGGATTATGCGCGCAAAGAGCATTTAGGACTAGTTCAAATTTGATTTTCCTCAAACCTTAGAGATTTTTAAATACTTTCCAGATTTTGTAATGTCTTCCATCTCTGTAAATCATTTTTCCTAACATTAATTAATTTCGTCTTCTGCTGTACGATTTTCCAGTGTTAACACCAGTAACACCCCCCGTGATCTCATTGTGGGGGAAAAACCAACCGAAATAAAAACTAGGAGCCAAGTAACAACTCCCAAGGGAAAATAAGAGCTTAGAGTATCTGATCACTAAACCAAAAGCAACATTGTGATCAAAACTCCATAACGCCCAAAGGCAATGCCACACATTCACACCCCTGAAAAATTAATTTTTCAGCGCCGACAAGTATGCCCTCTCTCATCTTCTCTTTTAAAGCACATATCTTTCAATAATATTTGATAAATAAGATGCTTTCACTTGGGGTATTTTTTTTTACAGGTAGAACACAAACCATCCACAACTCCATCCACTGAAAGTTCTAGAGCAGGTATCATTCTACCACCAGCATGATAGAGTCCCAGAAAAACTATGCATATCTTGACATCATTTCTCCACTAGAAATATTCCATAGGTTCCACACATCTGACCGTGTTTATCATCACCTCACCTTGCACATTATAATCATTCTCGTTTTTTTGTAGAGCCTCCCCTCCATGTCACTCGTCACCCATAGCAGACCATATATCACAACAAAAGTGACGCCATGGCCATACCACTATAGTCTGGGAAGCACCTCATGCCCATTCATTCACAATGCATAAGGTCAAGTTTTACCATATGAAATAAAACCCCTTTCTCAGACAACCAAGTTGTACAAGTAGATCAAAAGTGCACTACTGTGTCTCACATTTGGCCTACCATACCTCCATCCACATAATCCCATCTACGATAATTTTTTGTCCTCTTCATCAACCTCACACATGAGACCAAACAATGGGGCCCCCACCCTCAACAAAACACCTTCCTCAAACCATCAGTGAGTGAGCACTTTCATGTTTTTGGGCACCCATATTTGTGTGTTGTACAAACCAAACCCCATTATTTTATTCTTTTGGTAAGTGTACAAAGACCGCAAACAGTGCACTATGTCCCCCACCCACTCATTCATTTTTTCTCCCATGGTAGTAGTCCCTGACTACCCTTGGTCGAAGTATACCACCCTCACGCAAAAACCACTATGACATTCATAACCAGTTTATAACCACCCTGGAAGTCCTATCGACTCCAGGGCTTTCCCAATCAGAAATAGTTATGAATACCACCAAGCTACTTTTTATACTCCAACCTTGGGCCACTGAAGACCCACCATCAGTTTTCAGTCACCCCTCATGCCTATGTTAAACCCATCAAATCCAGAATCCAGATCCTCCGCATTAGTGACCCCCTCGTTCAGTTGAGGCTCCCTTTTTGTCAACTTCAACACCTATTTTCCAAAAAGGAAGCATTACCTTGGACCACCCCTCTCCATAAAAGGGGCATTCTCGAGTGGGACTATGGGAGACATTATTGCCCACAGATGTCATCGATTCTCATGACATTCGACTACAACACCAAACTTCATGTCAAGATGGTATCGTGCCTTACAACCATTGCACTTTGATCAAATTTGTCGAAGACCCATGCCTTCATAAGTGTCTCTTTCAGAAATTCTTACACAGGAAGGTCTCAGTCAGCACCTATGTGTACAATGTGCAGTTATATGCCATACAAAGTTTTACGCATATGGGTACCACATTCCACCTATTTTCAAATAAAAAACACCCCTGAGGGCATTATAAGTTGTCGTCATCAACTAGCAGATCACTACCATATCAGTTACATAGATAAAACAAGTATATGTCAAATAGATTTATTTAACTAGCCAAAGCATTACGAGCATGGGACATGCCCGCCTTGTGGAATTTTTTTATATATTGTATTATATTTGGTTATTGGGGTCCCACAGGACATGGTCCTTATTCAAACCGGTGCAGGGTGTATCCAATTCTGAGCTACACGTGGGTCTCTCTCTCTCTACTCATAGTATACAGAAAAGAAACTATAATGTATTTCGGCTATACAGTTATTCCTAGACCTCACACATTAGGGGGAAACTGTTAACACTGGAAAATTGTACAAGCAAAGAAGGCATTATTTAATGCCAGGCAGAAGGATTTACAGTGCTAAGAGACATTAGAGAATCTAAAAATATTTAAAAAATCTCTAAGGTCTGAGGAAAAATCAAATTTAAACTAGTCAAAAATTCTTTTGTGCGCAAAATCCTTCGATAAGTGCGCCTTTGCGCGCATTTTGACCCAAAAAAGCGCGCAATCCTAGGAGTGGCGGAAGTCACTTTCCGGGACCAAAAAAGCACACTCCAGGACATTGATTCTACACTTGAAGCTGCCTAAGGACAGCCACCCAAGCCTCCTTAGGACATCAAGGGAGCACACAATGGAATAAATGTGGCACACAATGGAATCACCCCACCTCTCTTGGGTCACCATGCATAATGTACCAAGAGAGGGAAGGAGGATTTTAATTCTCCTATAAAAGGCCACCAAGAGATGAGTAACTTGAGAGCACAATGTTATGCTGGCCGGAATTTCCCCAAGCAATACCAAGAGTGTGTGATCTGGAGTAGAGATAGAGGAGACTCAGTTGTTGGCCATCCAACAACTCCAGTCCATAATAGTAGAGAGAAGGAGACTTAGTGCTAAGGTATCTCGGAAGTAAATACATCCTTGCATTGGGATTTAGAATCCTTAGTTCTAAGGGCCCCTTGGTAAGTGGGTTAAAGTTTCATCCTCATTCCTACTAGCACTCAATAAGAGGGGACGTAAGCACCTCTGTTTGGATTATTGAAGTTGTTTTACTATATTGAGAGCTTATGTGTTATTTGTTTTATTTTTAGTTTATTTTTTATGTTTGAATATGCATGTTATTTCTCTATCTAGTATGTTTAAGTTCTAGCATGTTTCACTAACTTGCTTGATTCCATTTATTTTTTTCCTGTGACCAATAATGTAAGAGGGAATACCACACCCCTTAAGTTGGTATGATTTCGTACAAGCATGCACCAAACACACTAACATACCCTCCACTAGAAAACAAACTCAAAAATTGGGATTATTAACCCTCCACTACTACAACCCTACAACACAACACAATCCTGAAGGAGACTGCACTGGGAATAATGGTTGAAGATTGGCCAAATGTCGCATGGCAGAAATTATTCTCAATATACCTCTCCTGAGTAGGCACTCGATGTCCCCCGAGGATGAGGGTGGGATTTCCGCTCGGAAACACCCTTGTGCTAAACAACACAACAAACTTAGCTAAACAGTTGAAGCATGCAAATATTCATACAAGACCAATACAAATCAATAATCCAGATAATCTCTTCTATGGCTTCCATCCTCTTCCTTTTATGCTTGGTGAGCTTCCTCACCTTGGGTTCCACTCATTAAAGGAGTTACTCTCATGCATACACTCCTTCTAAATGACTGTGTTGTCCTCCATTAATCCTCCACTATCTCCATAACAACGTTGTTGATTTGGTCAACATTGACCTTGTCCACATTCTTTAGCCCCTGTTCACACCTCAACGTGCTTTATTTAGCTAATACAATGATCCACATTCACATGAGAAGTGGCTTTATTCCTACTAAAGAGATTTATGGGTCTCCCTACCCACTTATTAATCTATCTAAATGAAAAAATCAAAAATTAATATTCCAATTAGCTGCAAGCCAATTTTGTAATATTACAAAGATGGGGACCTAGTTTTGTTGTATGACAACAAGTTTTAAAATTTCCCAAGAAAGCTGCAAATGAACTGGTTAGGCTCGTATATTTTCTGAGATGTGACGGAAGGGGGTGCAATCCAGCTCGCCAAGTTGAATGGGGAATTATTCCCTAGTCGTATTAACAGTAGCAGATTAAAGTTATACAAAGATGATTTTTTCCCCTGCAGTTCACAATGAATATATGGCCATAGTAGAGTGTTGATACTCCGCATAGTTTTTGGGGTCATAATACTATAACTGAGTTGCAGATACAAGCGAGCGTGAATCAAGTGAGCAGACTTCAGGAGCGCATGGCTCAAGAAAGTGAAGTAAAAGATTTTGAAAAAGTGGTGCGCTGAAGAAGTTCCACCATTGAAGAATGCCTTGAGTCGCATCAAAGTAAATATTGATGGTGCACCAACTTTATGACTCAGGACGAGTCACGGTTTTGTGTTGGGGGCCTGTTGGAGATGGGATCCCCGAAATGTAAGCAACAAGGAAAGACTCTGTAGATTGAGGAGTGGAGCACGTAGTGCAGAGTCTATTTTGAGTCATAGGGGCTTTGGGGTGGGTCAAAGCCCCTTATTATGTACTAGGATGGGATAATTTTGTGAACGTTGGACTCCGCCCATGGTTTTGGACCATGGTATTGTAAATGCTAAACCTATATAAGGAGTCTAGATAGAAGTCATAGAAAAAGGAAGGCAAGTGAAGCTTAAATGATAGATCTAATGAGATGGATTTGCATGTAAGATTGTTTTGAGTTATATTTAATGTTTTTGGTTAAAGGAAAAGGTTCCTACAGATGTGTGCATGGAGACCTTATGAAATCTGCAGCTATGTGCTCAAACCCCTGCAGTTGTGTGCACAGGGTGGCACTGAATGTATGAGAAGGATTTGGCTATTAATGAAAGAATTGTTGGATAGATTTGAGTTTTACTGATGTGTTTTCTTTTACTTACTATTTATGAATGTCTGTGATGAATAAGGGTTTTTTATCTGTAATTGAATAATGAGGTATTTTTTATGGTTATTTACTTGGTTTAATGCATGAATAAGTAAGATCGCATAGTATGTTACTAAGTTCAACATATGTATTTAATAATGCCCATATTATTAATATATATGATCTACAAAGCTCTGTTAAGAAGGAAAATCCTGAAATCCACAATCCCCTATCCCTCTGGATGCAGAAAACTTGTTCTAGCATCCCCCTATATTACCTCGGGTGAGACTTCGGTTTCCGCAACCAGATAATTTCCAAAAGGGCCGGTAATAGTGGGTTTTGTTGGACTGCGCGGTCACTTTGAAGCTGGGTATAGGCCCCATCAAGCCAACATAAACATTCATTCCATGTTTTCCTTTCCCGATCTAGTACTATATCAATATAATTTTGTCTCAATCATGATACTCATTTTGTGTCGTTGATGGGGCATACTTCAAGGCCCTCCTCTAATTGTTTACTTCTTGTTGACATCAACACATTATACATGATTTTGACTTAGAAACAACCCCTCGGTACCTTGGCACTTACATACATCAATGGCACTTTTCCTCTCTCTTGGCGACAGGTTTATATCATTGGCCTTCGACTGAAAGACTCTGTTTGGTGTTTGAAATCAACCTATTTATTCACACCATGCGGATTATACTATAGTACCTTGAGAGCCATTAACATCATCGGTGGTTTCTCTCACATTTGTTAAAGGCTTACATCATCAGTCAGTAATCAGATGGTGTCTACCATGTTCGAACTCAGCTCATTGATTCACATGGTTAGAGTCATATGTTAGTTTGGTCATGTGAATGAGATAGAAGACCTTGGATCTAGTTTCATCCATCTAAGATGTTATTTCAGGAGTTGTAGATAGATCACAATGTATGATGGCCATGATCATATAGGCAATCATCTAGTCACGTGTCCACTAGTTGTCATCTGTGGACGCATTTTTTTATCATTGTACATGTGATATTACCTTATGTGCTGAGTATAGGTATGCCTCCCTCCAAAAAATATGTCATGATATAAATTTATTGTAATAGATGAATCTCTTCAATTTTTCTAGATCCTGACTTGTCACAAGGTAAAGCACTCCAATCATCAGTCATAATTTCTGAATTTGTGCTTCAGGGGGCAATCTATTATTGGAAATTTTGTCACATCTAGTAAATAGGTCTCCTAATGGGATCAATCAACATCATTTCCCCCTTGTCATCATCATTTCACAAATCCCTAAGCATGCCTCTTTCATTCACTATATTTAATGCCTGAAACTACATCATTTGAACCAGTTTTAGGACCAACACTCCCTCGCCTCTTGTTGGACTACGTTCACCTACAATTTTCTCCATTCTATCCTTCGTTTGATAATCTACAGGCTGCCCCATTGTTTCCTGTGTTGATCACCTACAGGTTTCTCCCCTTTACACCTGCGTTGGTTCTAGAAATTTGGGAAAAAGAGAGAGAATATCGAAGCCTCCATTTCTAGAAGCTTCTAGGATATTTTGTAACTATTTAACTCATATAAAAATATAAAATCCTATACTATCATACCTTGTAGTTTCTATCCCTTATCCTTTGATCGCATCCTCCCATCAAAGGTGGATCCAAAACCTTAGGTTGGTAATTGTATAAGAAATCCCAACTTACCGCACTCCATATATTTACAACCTTCCATTTGCAAGGGGTTGGATTTTGGAGAGTGATATACCCTTATGACGTTGTTGTGAGAGACCTCATTTCATGCATTTAGCATTATTGTAGTTTCACTTTTTGACAAGGAAAGGACAAGTCAACTTGGAGGAGCTCTTCTACAATATCAACACATTTTTTTTTTAATAACTCACTCCACTTTATATTAATGTAAATATTTATTTATTTTCCTATATATAGTGTTGTTATTTCATATATTTCAATACCATTTTGATCTATTGAATAAAGTTCTTAGATGATGTTGCATAGATCATGTAGTTTCCTGGCTTGTGTTGTCTGAATGTGCAAGTTCTAATTTTGGCAATCAGGGTTAGGATTGGAGCATTCAAGCTTAAGAAGGAGAGAAGAATGCGAAAAATTCTAGGTAGGTTTCATCCCATAATCTATTTACTTTAAGAAAAACATTGGGTTGCTTGTCTCTCTATTGTTCTAGGTTAGCCACCAGACCTAGGGGAGACACTATTTTCTGTAATTGTAAATCCTGCATAACATGTAGAAATTCCAATATATTCATTCTCACCAATCAATGGTCCTTTATCCATTTAAAAAATGCAAGGCTCCATATATGCCACTCAGTGCTTTTCTTCCCTCTACTAAATTCTCAACCTGTGCTTCAGCTTCACCTACAAATTGTGCCATTTCACTTTCTTTTGTAGCACCCATACGTATATCTTATATTCAACTTCTAGTTGTAATATCTCCATAAAAATATTCAATTGTGCCTTCATATTAGTCATCTCTTTCTCAAATTCCTCATCCCTCATCTTCCTCATGCCAACTTCTTTGGAATTTTATTTCATATGAATGTGAATTCTCACTGAACGCTTGACATGACTATCAGTAGTCAGTGTCACTTCCTTCTTTCACGAACTCTCCTTGTCCACATGTGAGCTGTAATCTAGCCAACACCTCAACAAGCTATCTCCTCTAAACTTGGCCAATGGTTCACTTCAATTGAACCTTCTTTCCGAGCACTCCTAGCTCTCTTGGATGTTTCATATACCTTACTCACTTACTGAGAACTTATGGTTGTCTTATTCCTCTTCAACAATTCATCTTAATGTTGGGTTTTGTCGCAATTCGTTCTCTTGACAGCTATGCATGCTTCCTCTTCCTCTGTCACAACTACACTTGTTGTAATGGATATTACCTACAAATTTCCTTCTCCACTACGTGAAAACAAAGATTATTTATGACCATAATTAATATAGAACATCAAATCCATCTCTGACTCTCTTCTATGAAGAGCTAGCCAAATGTGATACCACTTTGAAGCAACAAAAATATAGTTTTCCTAAAAAATTCACTCATATAACACATTATATAATAAACATATGATCAAAACCCATATTATCACTCACATAAAATTCTACCAACCGCTACTATTCGATTTTATTTAAACAACACACCCATTCAGAGACTGAATTTCATATAATTTTCAGATTTCACACACAAACTAGAATTCCTCAAGAAATCCCACATGTGCATAATTCATACACAGAAATTATGAAACTCTATTTCATTATTTAAAATATGTACATAAATAAACACTCAAAACTCTCTTCCTCTCTTGGCATGATTCTACTTTCATTTGGACATTAGCTTTTCCCTTAGGTTTACATTGACTAAATACAACTTTAGAAGAAAAATAGATTTTACTAGATCCCTAAACCACTCCCTAATTTATTTCCGAAAGCTCTCATGATTTACTACCTAAATCTCTCATGATTTATTCCATAAATCTCTAATGCTTTTCAAGACAAATTTCCTTTTTTCTTATGGAAAAAATGGCTCCTATCCATATTTCGAAAACTAATCCTATCCTAACAACCACAATTTTCTAGATCTTTTGGGAATCCTATAGATTTTCTAGTTCATATGAGTTTTCATAAAATCATAGGGAAATACATCTAATGCATAATACAATAAATTAGAAAGATGTCAAAATACATTTTTGACCTAGAAAGTTGGATGCTCATGCATCATAAACACATGCCAACTCTTATTGTAAGTAAAATGTTGCATGAAGTTGGAATACTTAGAAAAATAAAATGATGAAAAAATTAAGTAAATTGATATTATAGTTTTATTTTATTTTTTGTGAGATAGAAAAATAATAAGTATTTTTAATATAAATGGTATCATAGTTAAAATGATTTTATGTGACGTAAAATTTATCCTAGTGAAAATTAATAAGTATTTCACATATATAAAATAAATATTTCACATGTATAAAATACCTAAATTAATATTATAGTTGTGTGAGATAGTTTTATCTAAGTAAAAAAAAATAAGTAAAAATGACTAAATATTTCCAATGTATAAAAGAAATATATATAAAATTTATTTTCATTAAAAATAGTTACACTATATAATCTCCAACCTATAGTAATGAAATAAAATTATGTGCCTGTAAATTTCGTATCACTTCACATTGGGACAATATACTCACCTCGCATTAGAACTTACCAACACCCATTCCCTATTCCACTTTGTTTTGATCCCTGGCCCAACATTGCATGGAAAATATTAGATTAAGTTTTGTGTATAATATAAAAAATTATAAAAAATTATTTGTCAGAACTTCAAACTAATTATATAAAATTATTTGTCAGAACTTCAAGCTAACACATGTCAACTCTTATTACTTCTAAAATGCTGCATGAAATTGAAATACTTACAAAATTAAAATGCTCAAAAAAATTAAGTAAATTTGTATTATAGTTAAAAACGTTTTTGTGTGATTTTAAAGAAGTAAGTATTTTTGAAATCAATGGTATATCATAGTAAAAATGCTTTTATGTGATATATATATATATATATATATATATATATATATATATATATATATATATATATATATATATATATATATATGCTTTTTTTTAGGTAAATTTTAACAAAGAGAAAAATAATAATTATTTAACATATCTTTTTTTTGTGAGTTAAAAACAAATTTTTGATGAGCAGCATAGAAAACAAAACATATATACAATATTATCAATAAGAAAAGAAAATCAAATCAAGTGTAGACAAAATTCAGGAAAACAAAAAATGTAGGTGCCAAAAAGTTCAATTATTGTATAATTGTGATCCTTAAACTATATAATTTCTAATCTATAATAATGAAATAAAATTATGCATCCATAACTCCTCATTCTGCTTTGCTTTAATCTTGATCCAATATTTCATGGAAAATATTAGATTAAGTGTTGCATGTTAATCCCTCACCAAATATATTACATAGAAAATATTAGATTAAGTTTTGCATGTTAATCCCTCACCCAATATTACATAGAAAATATTAGATTAAGTTTTGCGTGTAATGTAAAAAATCATATAATATTGTTTGTTGAAACTTGAAACTAATTAAACATAGAGAAATTCTTAAAAATTTGAATATTTACAAAACTAAAATGTTGAAAAAATTAAGTAAATTGATATCAGAGCTAACACTTGTTTGTGTTAAGTGAAACTTATCAAAGTAAAAAAATAATTAGAGATTGAGATAAGTAAATTGATGTGGAAATTAATAGATATTTCACATATATAAAATATTTAAATTGGTATCAAAGTTTTGTGAGGTAAATTTTATGCAAGTAAAAAAAAAAAACATTATTAAATATTTCATATATATATATATATATATATATATATAAAACATGTTTTTTGCTGAGGTAAAATTTGAGAAGGGGAAAATAATAAGTTTTTAAAACACATATATAAGTAATGTTTTTTTGAGAGGTAAAAATAAATATTTGATAATCTGCATGAGATATCTGCGTCAAGAAGGATCAAATTTCTCAAGTTGCAAACTTTTTTTTTTTTTTTTAAATCTCAAAACTTGAGAAAAAGTATGTACCCTACAAGATTTGATTCATCTTAAGATAAATCTCTACTAGTTTAAAAACAATTTTGAAATATATATCTCATGAATCTATGGTGCATTAATAACATGTTTTAATATATATATATATAACATTGAAATACTTTATTTATTTCTTGTTTTCCATTTATATTTATATATATATTTTACATTATTTTATATGGGTTTTGGATTGATCGTGATTAATGGACTCCTTGATTGAAGCCCCAAGTTCAATTATGTTCCCTCATTGAGATGATATATTGGATATTATTATTATTATTATTATCCAATTTTAAGGTCACTGCCAAGCCAAACATGAGACCCCCTTGTTTGTAGGACAAGGGACCCACCTCTGCGCAACGATTTCAATACTAATTCTATGAAGGCATAATATTCTACACTCTACCCCTTCTGATTTTGAATAAATGACCTCTTAGGAAGAAGCACATGCTCTTAACCATTAGACCCACTCAACATAAAAACTTGGTCTTACCGATATTACAAAAAAAGAAAAATACTAAAAAAATGCTTTACATTACCAAACAAATATTACCAAAAAAACTTTATACTATTAAACAAATATTTTCAACAATGAATCATTTAAATTTTTTAAAATTAAATTAATAAAATACAATGAAACAATAGATTTATTAAAAAATAAGAAATACTTCACATTATCAATTATTTTTTTTTTAATTTAAAAAATAAAATACATATCTTTATTAAAAAATAATGCCTTAGTCTAACTATACTTTTTTTAGCACCCTTAAAATCATGGAAATTCAGGTAAGATTTTAAGAAAATCTGCGAGATATTTTTGTAAATCCACATTTTCGGTGTCTTAGAGGTTTTTGATGGTGCTGAATCCATTTCCACCACAAAATCATGATTCAAACACTCTTACTATAAGATTTCTTAAAAAAATTTAGCTCAAATTCCAGCTAATCTTAACCGTTGCAATTCCTCTGTCTGGTTATCCAACTCCAAATCCAAAAATATTAAGTATTTTACATTATAAAACAAATATTTTAAACAATTTAGATCATTTTTTTTTTTTTTAATTAAACAGATGACATAACCCTGAAACCATCGAGATCATTTAATATTTTTAAAATTAAAGTAATGAAATACCATGAAACCTTGCCTAATCCAAGTTAAGACCATGGTGCTCACCAAGGCAGCGTACCCAAAATCTACGAGACAGTCCACTCAAATTCTACATTCTTCTGACCGACCAAAACACTTTTCAGGTCCACTTACCTATGTGGGCTTTGTATATATAAACCACATGGAACAGGAAAACAAAAAAACTCATTGACGTCATCTTTTTTCTGTGACGAAGTTAAAACACAACCAATCACCTTTTTGTGCTTCTCTAGAGATTCAGTGTTCATCCCTGCATGAAGAGAAGCAACTATATGTTTTGCAGAAAACATTCCCATGAAACTATTGATTCAGGAGTTTGATAGTTTTTATCCCAATTTCCGACCCAACAAAAGGATTTGTACTGGAGGTGAATCTGGTAAAAACTCCATGGCTGTAATTGTCCAGAAAGAGAAGGAGAAAGATGGAGAAGTGTTTTATCTTCCAGCTGATGTATTGCAGAACATTTTTCTAAGACTTCAGACAGCTGATTTGGTAACCTCTCGGTCCATATCCCATCACTGGGCTGCAGTTTATGATTCCAAATATTTCCATGGTATGTATGACCGAATAGAACAATTCATTGTAGTGAACAACCATAACTTAGATATGTGGGCTTTCAGTGTTATTTCTAGATGTTGGTTTCTGATGAAGGTCCATTGTGATTGGGATACATTGGGCATGAAGAATCTCAGTGTCAAAGCAAGCTCCAGTGGCTTATTTTTGGTGGCAAGATCTGACTTAACCTTATTTCTTGTAAACCCTCTTACCAATGAGTGCAAAAGTTTGCCAAGGATTTTCCCACACACTCGCAAACGTATTCAATTCCTGAAATCTCTCATAGTTCATGGAACAGCAGAGACAATAGTCGATGAAGAACCAAAAGGAAGTTACAGAGTTTTTCTGTTTGGTAATTGTGAAGATAATGGCAATAGTTTTGTTCACCTTGCTAGATATGACTTCACAATAAATACATGGAGGGTTGACAAAAATTTCCACATGAGATACATTAATGGCCCATTATCTTCAGCAATGTTTCCAGGCCCTCTGCGGAGTTATCGTGTACATAATCATGTTATTGCTTGTTTTTCGGAAAATACTAATTTTTTTTTTTATTCCTGTGACGTGAATATAGTAAACAACGTATTGCTCCATGGTTCGTATGGGAACTTACGGCCAGCAGTAGGAATTGAGATCCATAATTTTTACAGAGGTCATAATCATATAAGATTTTTCCCCACCATGGTGCCCTATAATCCAGAACAGCGTGTATTGACTGGGAAATTGAATGGAAAAAGCAGTGTTGGAGATGTATATGGGAGGCTTCCTATAGTCCTCCATTCTGAGCCGAAAATATGGATGGTTGAAGGTTATCACAACTAAATTATCACAAAGCAATAATTGAATCTCGTGAAGGTTATCACAACTAAATTTATGCAAACCATGATTGAATCCTCGGAGGGCACTGATTTTCTTGCAGTAGGAGATGGTTTAGACAATATTTGGCTAATGTTAGAGGGGTAGCAGGTATATGTTGCAATATACAATAAGCACTGGGATCCTGCAGCTCCTACCTGGTTGCCCAGGAGGTGGATACATGGATGTCAACATTCCTTGGAAATTTGTTTTTGAAGGTCTCATATTTTATGCAGCAGTTTGATTGATTGGTGTTGAACTTATTTAAACTGGTTTAGTTTTATATTGACATAAATTTGTGTTGTAAATAATTTATTATCTGTTTTTCTCATATTGGTTTTTTTTTTTTTTTTTGGGTGATATTGGGGATATAAATAGTTTTTGAAAATGGAGAAATGTTGAGATTTAATGTAAGTATGTCAACAGTTTTTAAATGTTCAATATTGAAGAAATGTTGAGGCTTAATGTAAGTATGTCAATATTTTTTAAATGTTGGCAGGATAACATAGAAAAATTAGATTCAATCACCAAATATATAATTAGCCAAATGATTTTATATTCAAATAGGGCCTGATTATTATGGTTAACAGTTCATTCAGAATATAAGAAGTCTGGTCTATAAAATATATCGATAAAGAGTCATTAAGCACCATAGAGCATTATCTGAGCTTATGTATGCTTTCTAACTTAGAACACCCATAAATCAATATCCTAGCACTTGTATGTCTTCTAACTGAGGGCTACTCCTAGACTTATTTTATGTGTCTAAATCCCAGCGAAAAAAGTTGAGGTTTTGACACATAATCCCTGGTTTGTTCTTCTAATATTTCTGGCGATCTTTTGAGGGTTTATATGGTATTGTCGAGGATAAATTAACAATAAAAAAATCTGAAAATTAGTTTGAGGGGTTTTTAAGGGTTTATAGTGAAAATGTTGAAGCAAACTCGTGAATGGAAAACTTTAGTGGCCATTAGTTCTTAGAAAATAACTGAGGTTGTATTTCTTATAGGAAGGCTATTACTAATCATACTACTTCATCTAGCAACCTGACTCAACTATGGATGATTCTATAAAATATAAATAAAATTAGTTAAATATTAATGATTTTTAAAATAAGTATATTATAATTTTTTTAATTAAATATAAATATTAAAAAAGTATATATATATCTTAGATGCATCTTATCATTGGATTTATCAAAGGGAGAGAGGATCAAATATTTGGAGGTGCAAATCTTTCCTCAGTTTTGCACTTAAAAAGAGAATTGCAACTTAGAGAATTTGATCTCTCTCAGCCCTTATAGATATAGAGTTAAGATCAATATAGGATGGTTATAAACATCAACATTAATATTAAGTGTAGATTAATGGAATGTAAAATTTAAGTTTATTCTATTGCATTTTAATTATTAAAAAATAAAGTTCATAAATATAACCAAATGTATGACAAGTAATGATAATATATAAAACCTAATATATAATTTCTAAATATGGTTTCATTGTTTTTTTTTTAATTCTAACATTTTAATTTATTCTAAGAGTATAAGTTTTACAAAATTCCTTCTTTATTAATGAGTTTAAATTTCACTTTTGACATTATATTTTTCCAATAATATAAATTTCATTAAAATTTGAGCTCTAGACACAATGTTATGAAACTCATAAGTTTAGTTGTTTTATGCTACGTTAGTATTAGCATAGTTAACCAAATGTATTCTTGGACTTTATGATTGTATAGGGACTTACAATTTAACATTTCCTTCCTCCCCTCAATCACAAGTTTGAATAATTGTACCAATAACATTTTTTATCTTCAATATGAAATTGTTGGACTAAGTTTCTATGAAGATATGTTTAGAAAACCACCAATATCTAAATGAGAAGTGACAAGCTATCATGTTTGAACATATACCTTGAATAAAATAAATTATTTTATGTTAAGGAGACTAGTTGTTATGTTGGAATCCTTAATTGTTGATTGAATGTTGATAAGGCTTTGAAACGTGAAGTTTCATATTTGATGTTCCCCCTTGTTAGGTGTAAGGTGAGAAGTTTTCACTAGTTCATTATGGAATGGAAAGGATCCAAACTAGGGTATTGAATTTTTTAGGTAATGGATTTTCTAGTTGACTACTAAGCATCTTCCATGGAAATTAGTGTTTTATGGTTTACCATTAACCAATCCACTTTGAATTCTAGATGACCACTAAAAATCTTCTATGAATAATAAACCAATAACCAATATTTTTGTTCTTCACAAATTCTATGGTTATTGAGATTCCATGTTTGATTAGTTGATTCTATTAAGTAATTTTTATCTCACTATGCATCAAAAGCCTATATTATGTCTTGGGTATCACAAGTTACATCAAATTTTGCCACTATTTCAACTATATCATATGTAGCAATAAAATTTAGAGTAAGGTCATATGTTTCACATGTTGTATCACTTTACTTTATTAGCTCTTCTATGTCACTACTTACATCAGTTGTTTTTATGAATTCATGTGTATCACAAGATGAACTAACCTTTTCTATTAGATATTATGTATCACAAATTGCATCTACTTTGGGTGAGTGATATCATCAATATGATCCTACTTTTCTATTAATTTACTTTGAACAACATAAACTATTGATCCTTCATTTTTATTTATTTTTAAAGATCCTTTACATATTCTAGTGTGTCAATCATTTTATCCATTATTGTTTGATTTTGTTGTAATTTCCACTCAAATACTTTAATTTTATTCTTCAATTCATTATTTCACTCATCCAAGTCTTTAATTTCCTTAGATGGGTTTAGTAGGTTATTTCCTCCTTTACCCATTTATACTAGACAAGTTAGTTTTCTCAATTATACTCATTCGTTTGATCATGTTTGCTTGATTTTATATCTATTTGTCACACTCCCTTGATTTCATGCCACCTTAACGTGTCATGTATTTTTTATCACGCACCCAAAAGTGCTATTACATTGATTAAATCACTTGACATCCTTATTCAATTTCAGAAGACTCTTTTTACAATTCACTTTTGTCTTGAAAGGATTAGATACTTTACCCCTTGAAATTCGCTAATTAGTTTGATTTTAGAGTGTTCTAAGGCATAACATAAATACGATTTTATTACAAAATTTATTGCAACCACATGAATATATAACTAGAACACTACCACTACCAGGATATTGAATCCAAAATTTATTTCAGCATTCACCTTCAACCTTTTTTTTATTTACACCTTCAATTGAATTTAGCAAAGCCACTAACTCCATTTCTTTCTAACACCTTCAATTCACTTTAGCCAAGCTTTGAAAAAAAAATGTTTTAAATTCCTTCTTCTTTTTTTAATCACTTAACTAGTGAAGGAAGAGCCTTTTGATTTGATATTCTAAGTAGATTTTCATAGCAAACTTTACAACATATTTACACAACTCGATCCAAAACAACCCATTATAGTGGGCAGGGATTGCTTGGCATGTGAGGTAAGCCTTTACTAATTTCGTTATTTACACAACTCGATCCAAAAAAATCCATTATAGTGGACAGGCATTGCTTGGCATGTGAGGTAAGCCTTTACTAATTTCCTTAATTGAACCTGTAAATAATTTTCTTCCCTTTAGTGGAATAACAAATTCATAGATCCATGGATCAATTGACGTTTTGCTCAAATTTCAATGCATATGAATGATCCATAGCATTTTGAGCTTTGAAGTAAACGACTTACATAATTTTAAGCTTCATTTGCACTTTTGAGACTCCATTTGAAGGTACTTTAACTTGAAGTAGCTATGTCAAACCCCCCAAATATGTTGACAGCTATCAGACAAAAAAACTTGAGCTGTTATTGAAAGTCCGAGAAAATGAACTATAAAATTGTCCATTATTGCAATCGAAAGCTGAAAATAGATCTGGCCAGTGTCAAAGTTCTACACTCTAGTTATAGTATTGACTATAGTATGATGATCTTTACCCAAACTATTACAATGGAATGGAATTTTCAGATCTATTTTCAAAAACATAAAACAAAGATGGGGGATAGGGCTATATTGAAAATTTATTTTTTAATATTCATCATGTGCTTTGTTGGGGTTAGTGCCAGTGAATAGAAACAATTCTGAATATGTTGCTTCCTCTATAACATGTCAGCTTTCACATGCAATAAATCCTTCAATATTCAATTCTCATCTTGGTTGTAAAACAACCACTCAATCCTTGGATTGTGGTTGTCTGATTTTCTTTAAACTGAATTAGACAATTTCCCTTTCGTAGATTTTTCCAGTGTTTCTCTTTCAAACATAGTTACAAAATTCACCTGAATTAGGGCAAATAAAATTCGAAAATTCTTTAAGAATAGCCAATATTTGGATAAAATTTTGTTTAGTTTGTGTATAGACTTGTTCACTCAGGCACCCTGTTGAAGAAAAAAATATTTGGTAACTTACAATGTTTTCTATAGAGTTATGAGGGGACGCACCATGGTCAATATTGTTGGCTTGGTCATTAGTGTTGGCTTGGACTTGTGTGAGATGAAATGTTATATATGCTTGGGCTTGGTTTAGTTTTATATTTAGTCCCATCCTCTTTGAAAAATATAGCTTTGCTTAGGATTCGTCTACATAGAATACTAAGGCCATTATTTTTCAAACGTATATAGATAATTGCGACCAATTCAAAATAAAATGAGATAGAAATAATTATGAAATAGGAACAAAATTATTTTTCAATTTTATCATTGTTTTAGAAGGTTGGAAAGCCAAGAAAGTAGAGAAAGAAAGAATTTGTAAAGTGGACTAACATTCAATTTCTAAATATGTTTATAATGTTTATTTATTTATTAGGTAAAAATTTTGGACAAATATGTTTTAAAACTAAGTAATGAGGTTAGGTTTAAGTTTTTAAAAGAAGGTTTGGGAGGAAAGAGAAAGCTGTTTTATTTTATTTTATAGTTATATATAAGTTGTTAAAGTTGTTATATCATTTAGAATTATTATAATTTATTCAAAAATTTAGAATGAATAAGGAAAAAAATTAACAAAAAACGTTAGTGCCATAGGAAAAAGGATATATATATCCCACTCTTTAAGATATATAATGTCGAATATTTTCTGAATTAAAAAAATTTCATTCAAATTTTTATGGTATCGTATCGAATTTGAATCAAAATTCAAATTCCAACTTGGTAGCTATGCTTTCAATTGATCTAGGGGTTTCTCTTTAAATTGACGGCTTGGGATTGAGGTCTATCCCATATTTGTGACCAATGGAAATCATTAACATGAAGGAAGAGCCTTTTGATTTTATATTCTAAGTAGATTTTCATAGCAAAATTTATAGAATAATTACACAACTCAATCCAAACCAGCCCATTATAGTGGGAAGGCATTGCTTGGCATGTGAGGTTAACCTATACTAATTTCGCTAATTTAACCTGTAAATAATTTTCTTCCCTTCAACAGCATAACGAATTCATAGATCCATGGATCAATTGACGTTTTGCTCAAATTTGGATGCATATGAAGGACCCATAACATTTTGAGCTTTGAAATATGTTGGGTGTGTGTTATTTTATTTCCACGAATAGTCGCATGTGTAGTTGTGAGAAGATCAGTTCGAGAATGAAGGTAGACAAAAAGGTATATTCCATCTTCTTTCTATTCAAAGTTATCTTTAACTATCACTGATGGTGATCCCAGAACTATGAGGGAGGTAGTGGATTCAGATGATGGAAAACTCTGGAAGGAGGCCATGGTTGATGAAATGACATCCTTGCACAAAAATGAGGCATGGAATATAGTGGAGTTTTTGAATCGAAGGAAGCCCATCGAGAGCAAATGAGTGTTTAATAAGAATATGAATGTAGAAGGAAAGGTGGAGAAATACCGATTAAGTCATAAGGCTGAAAATACCCACATAACCTTTATGGAGTATATAATTTTCCAATAACCCCTTCATAAATAAACAGAACCCACTGTGAAGTCATAAACCATTATCATTTCTATACACATGTGAAAAAATTAATAAAAGTGATTCTCAGGTTCAAAACTCAGATATGCTAATAATACACTTTACCTTTATATCATGACCGCCTTCTTTAAATTACCCATGGCATCGCATATGGTATTACCAAACCATATCTCATTCAACATTAAACCATATCGCATACACTATGTGCATTAACCCGAAAATATCACAATTTTGCAAACTTACCAATTTTGTAGATCAGAACATACTTTGGTCGCACATTTTACTCTAGCCGCACTTCAGCTCTATGCAAACTTAAATTTCCGCCATTCACCACAACACTTATCGCTTGTTGTACGCAATATTTATCACATATCGACACTTCGAAAATATTACACCCATTGCAATTCATCTTATTTAGACTATCGCACTTCATCTTTTCATGGATCATCTTGCACGCTGTTTCAATTCAATCTCTCTCAATCTCATTTCAAATCACTGTCTACGGTTTCAATAATTTCATTGTTTCATTTCTGACCTGCATAAAATTTTATTTGTACTCATTCGCTCCTGTTAGCTTCATTCATAGCCAATTAATTCCCAGACTGGAATCATATAGATTCTTCCCAGCCACTAAGTCTTTTATCACTCAGAAAGACTTACTCCTTAATCAAAATTCATGCAATCAATTAAGTATTTCACAGATATTGAATTTGTTCAGTTACATATCAATCAGTACGCAAAAGAAACAAAAACTAGTCGCCATGAATTCAATTTCTCTTTAATGAATAACTTTACAGATACAATAAAAACCTGCTTACAATCTGGATTTGGCCTGATGTGCATTTACATGGCCCTTTTCTCTTCCTCTCTCTCTCTCTATGCCCGTAGGCTTACAAATCAACTTTCCTATCTAAGAATTTGTATTTCTATGCCTTTGAGGCTTTAAAATTATAAACAAAAGGTTATGTAACCAATTCTGGTTCAAATCCATAGGTTACTCAACGAGATCCTAAAAATAATCTAGGTCCTCAATTAATTACTAAAACCTCTTCTTTATCCCTTGAGGATCTCAACATTCAACTAAATCCTAAGGATCCTCTCAAATCCAAAAAATCATGAACTACTTTCTAATCTAAGATTTACAATATTTCAGAATATCTCAATCCACACTAATCACTCATCAATCACTCATGTTCTCTTACCTTCGAGAATATTTACAAATATGCCTCCAAATATTTTAATTAAATCCTATTTTAAATTTCTCACATAAAATCACTCAAAACATTGAAAATTACATTAATTAAATACTTAGGGAACCAACTCCCTTGAAAATGCAAGACTCCCTATATTCTACTAAATGTACAAAATTTTGGAACCATGATGCTCCTGCATCAAACTCCCAATGTAGAAAACATTCATGATCTCCAGACCATGTGCCTTCAATGCTGATGGAACTCCTCTTGGATCCCAAACTTTAGTTTTTAATTTGTCTTTGGTTTCTTCTCTTCCTTTCTGTTGTTTTCTTGTTGTTCTTGTTTGTTGCTTTTCTCCAGGTCTCCATACTTTATGTTGCATTTCCCCACTGGCTATGGTTTCACAATATGCTGTTACAATTCTCTTGTTGTTGATTTTCTTTATTGTTTTTTTCTTCTTCTGAGGCACCTTCATCATCAATATTATTATTCTTTCAATCTCTATGTTCAATCTATCTTCTCACTGATACTCACATTGTCATTTTTTGCTTCTTCGTTTTCAACTCTTCTTGCTTCAATTTCTTTTTTTTTTCACTTGGAATTACTCCATTTACTATTGCAAATACTATTCTAGACATTTCTACAAATATTACTCCATACATTGTTGCCTCCCAAACTTCCTGAATATCTCTTTAGATATCTCCCTCTACAACATCCCTCTTCTTCTCACCGCCTGCAATTTTACTTTCAAAAAATAAATTGTCATCCAATTCCTTTTGTACTTTTCTCATCTCAAACACATCATTAATATGTTGTTCATAAATTCCAACATATTTTCCTTCCTCTTCCTTGACAACCCTTAGTGATTGTCCTTCACCTCCTTGATTGATTCCGACATTCAATTTAGATTCTTCAAGCACAGTATCTTCAGGCTTTACATCTTCCTCATCATTATGCCTTACCTGGCAACTTCCAGTATTCTTCAGTTCTAAAATTGACTCTCCTTCAACTTGAAACATGTATGTCTAATCTTCATCAAAACATGTGATCATAAACCAATTATCAGAATTTAAAATATAAGGCCTCATTGCCTTTTCCTTCTCTTGCAACATCTTAGTACATTTCTGTAAGTTTTCCTCTAATTCCTTTGTCAGAACATTAGTATGCCGATTTAAATTCTCTAAAGAACTCACGAGACTGTCAACTAGTTTCTCCTCCATATCATTTGTTTCAAGGATGTCTCCCTGCTTTGGTTTACAATAATGAACTCCTTCCTCTGTAATGTCAATTTGGTGAACTCTTATTACCATTCTTACGTCCTTAATATCTTCTTTATGATTGTCATTCATGACAATTTCTTTGTCTTCCTTCTTCAACAATTTATCCTGAGTATATATCCTTTGTTTCTCCAACTTTCCTCTTTGAAGGTCTAACTTTCTATATAACTCAACAATTTCAATTGGAGTAGAATTTGGAAACTTTACACAGTTTTTAGTACCTTCACTTGTTATTGACCCATCATCAAATGGTCCTTCTTAATCTGCTAAATCTAAATCATCATGCTTAAAAATTCCAAACTCATTAGGCATAGTAAATACCTTTTCTTCATCTTCATTTCTTAAACCATGTCTGCTATTCCAATCGTCACTGTTACCAGCCCCAATATTATGTCACATATTTCCATGAGACCTCTCTATCTCCTTTCATTTTTGGGATCTTGTTATCTCTGTCTTAATCTAAAGAGATTTCAGATTCTACTCCTTCTTCTTAACTCTAAAGTGTTCTCATCATCCTGTGATGTACCTACAATCATACACAAATCATTATTTTTAAATAAACAAGACCTTTCCATCTCATTTGATGCTTCAAACACCAAACTTTCATGACGTAATTTCTGGTTTTCTGCAGATCCTCTTTGCTATCACTTAACTCCTTTGAGTCTCTCCTTCTCCAGCAAGTCAATATGTTTCTTCTCAAGTTTCATGAACTTGTTTATCAGTCTTACATTCCATGTCTCCTACAATAGCTTCCATATAACCCGTTTCCTCATTCTCTATCCATATATTTGGTATTCATTCTCTTTATCTTGTAGCCATCCCTGTAGTACCTCTAACTATATTCTCATCACTGAAGATTTCTCTCTCACTCCTCATTAATAATCTTACCGTTATGGAATTCTCTAGAACCTCTTCTATGACCCTCCATGTCCATCTTCCTCATGAGCTCATCCATGCTCAATTGGTGATTTGCAACATAGCCTTCTCTTGTAGCAATCTCCTCCTGCTACTCAATACCCTATAAATATTCCTCTCCGAGCTTGATCTCTCTATAGGTACTCTCTCTCTTGGTTCACTCTCTTGAACCTTCTAGAGCTTCTTTTCTCCTCTAGCTTCTACACTCAGTCACCTCTCTCATTTATTCCAATCTCTAGTAGGATAGATTCATTGCCATCATCATCAAAAGCTCTACTTTTTCTTGGCTAGAATCAACAAACATCTTCACAAAATTTATTTCAATCAATAATTCATCATTAATTAACTGAAAACATGAAGACCATACCTTACTGTCCAATTTTCTGAACACATGTTGTTGTTGCAGTTTATCTTTTCTATCTGCTGACTTTACCTTTACTGTTTGCAGTTGTCACTATCTCTTCATAAACATATTTCTCAATCTGTCCTTCAATAATCTGATATACTTTCTCTCAAAGTAGATTTTTCTTCTATTTATTTACTCAATCATATTCAGATCTAATTCTTCTCTTCACTTCTGCTTTGCCACTCTGATTTCTGAAAACTCTTCTTGTTTTGTTCTCTTCAAAGAACTCTTGTTGTCCCGATTTCATTAAAACTTGTTCTTCGTTCAAAAATTTGTTATGATAATTATGAAATAAAATAGTTCCACAAGTATTTAATTATCTTCAAATAACAAAACCACTATGATTTCTCTTCCACGGAGTATACCTACTCTAACTTTCTCCCAAAATAGCTTTTACTGCTCTGATACCAAAAATGATGCAACCATAAGGCTGAAATTACCCACATAACCTTTGTGGAGTATATACTTTTCCACTAATCCCATCATAAATAAACAAAACCCACTCTGAAGTAATAAACCATTATCATTTCTATACACACGCAAAAACTTTAATAAAAGTGGTTCTCGAGTTCAAAAATCAAATCTGCCAACAATACACTTTACCTTTATATCATGGTTGCCTTAATTACATTACCCATATCGCATATGGTATTACCGAACCATATCTCATCAAAATTAAACCATATCGCATACAATATACGCATTAACCTGTATATATCACAATTTCGTAAACTTACCAATTTCCCAGATCGGAACATACTTCGGCACTTCGCACATTTTACTTTGGCCGCACTTCGGCTCTACACAAACTTAACTTTCCCCCATTCACCGCAACACTTATCACTTGTGATATGCGATATTTATCGCATATGTACATTTCACAAATATTACACCCATCGTAATTCATCTTATTTAGACTACCGCACTTCGGTTTTTTGCGGATTTACCATTCCGTCGTTAACTATTGTCCATATTGCATGCACTATACAATATGCGCATGGACCAGATATTGACACGTGTTCACTTCACAAATTCCTTAATTTAACTTGCAAATTAAATCTGGACCGTTGACCTTTGCCCGGTATTTGCAATGTAATCCTCGTTGTGCACGTTTTTCCTTTGGAAATTTCTTAAGGTTTGGGGAAACTTTAACATTTTAGTCGATTTCTTGTGTTATTTGATTGTTGCCTCCTGTACTTCACTTTCTCCATGCGCTACTCCTTCCTGATATTTATTCTGATTATTCACTCGTATCTAGATTAATCATACTCGTTGTATCATCTTACACACTGTTTCAATTCAATCTTTCTCAGTCTCATTTCAAAAAAATTGTCTGCGGTTTCAAAAATTTCTCTATTTCATTTCTAATCTGCATAAAAGTTTATTTGCACTCATTTGCTCCTGTTAGCTTCATTCAAAACTAATTAATTCCTAGGCTAGAATCACACATATTCTACCTAGCCACTAAGTCTTTTATCACTCAGAAAGACTTACTCCTTAATCAGAATTCATGCACTCAATTAATTATTTCAAAGATATCACATTTGTTCAGTTATGGATCATGCAACACGTAAAAGAAACAAAACACAGTTTCCATTAATTCAATTTCTCATTAATCAATAAATGCACACATACAATAAAAACCTACTTACAATCTGGCATTGGCCTGATGTGCCTTTACATGGCCCATTTCTCTTCCTCTCTCTCTATGCCCATAGGCTTACAAATCAAATCTCCTATCTAAGAATGTTGATTTTTATGCCTTTGAGGCTTTATAATTATATACAAAAGGTTATGTAACCAATTATGGTTTAGATCCATAGGTTGCTCAAAAAATCCTCTAAGTCCTCAATTAATTCCTAAAATATCCTCTTTATCCCTTGAGTATCTCAACATTCAACTAAATCCTAAGTATCCTCTCAAATCCACAAAATCATGAACTAATTTCTAATATACCATTTAAAATATTTTAGAATATCTCAATCCACAATAATCACTCATCAATCACTCATGTTCTCCTACCTTCGAGAACATTTACAAATATGCCTCCCAATATTTTAATTAAATCCTATTCTTAAGTTCTCACATAAAATCACTCAAAAATTTGAAAATTACATTTATTAAATACTTAGGGAACCAAATTCCTTAAAAACACAAGACCCCCTATATTCTACTAAATGTACAAAATTTTGGAACCATGATGCTCCTGCATCAAATACAAAGCTCGATTGGTAGCAAAAGGTTATTCGCAGGTGTCGGGAATTGATTTTGGTGATATTTTTTCTCTTGTTTCGTAGGTTACTTCTATTAGGTTACTTTTATCTGTTGCTACTGCATTTGATTTTTAGGTAGAACACATGGATGTGAAGACAACATTTCTTCACGGGGATCTAGAAGAGGAGATATACATGAATTAACCTGAAGGATTTGCGGTGAAGGGTAAGAAAGAACTAGCATGAAGGTTAGAAAAGACTATGTATGGGTTAAAATAGTCACCAAGGATGTGGTACCAGAAATTTGATACCGATATACAGGTACTTGGCTTCATTAGAAGCAAAGAGGATCATTGTGTGTATTTTAAATTAATTGGTGACCATGTTATTTATTTGGTCTTGTATGTGGACGATATGTTGTTAGTTGCAAATGACAAAGAAATTATCCAAGATTTGAAGACCCAAATGTTCTCCAAATTTGACATGAAGGATATTGGTGCTGCAAAATATATTTTGGGCATGGAAATTAAGAGATATTGGGCAAAGAGGAAGCTCTAGTTAAACCAGAGGAAGTATGTTAGTACAATATTGCAGAGGTTCAATATGAAAGATAGTAAACTGGTCAAGGTTTCTATTCTTGTAGGTGTAAAGCTATCTACTAAATAGTGTCCCAAGAAATAAGAAGAAGAGGAGGATATGTCTCGTGTTCCATATGAAAGTGCAGTGGGTAGCCTGATGTATGAAATGGTCTATACTAGACCAAAAATTTCACATGCAGTTGGATTATTTATCAGGTTTATGTCAAAACCAGGGAAGGAGCATTGTACAACAGTGAAGCAGGTTTCCACATATTTTCATGGCACTAGTGATTATGGTTTGTGCTACCAGGGAAGACCAATATTGGACAGAGTTTTGGACATCTATGATTTTGTTGATGCAGACTGAGATAGAGATCTAGACTAAAGAATATCTACAAGTCGGTACGTGTTTAGCCTATTTGGAGGTGTAGTCAGTTGGATGAGTAAAATACAGTATGTAGTGGCTATTTCAACTACAGAGGAAGAATATATGGAAGACATTCATGCAAGCAAGGAAGCAGTTTGGTTGCAAATATTGTGTTCAAGTATGGGGTTTGTTCAATGAGCTATAAGGATAGACATTGATAGCCAAAGTAAAATTTTCTTGGCTAAGAATCCTACTTATCATTCAAAGACAAAGCACATTGATGTTCAATATCACTTTGTGAGAGATATGGTTTAGGATAAAAAGGAGTTTTTGGTAAAGGTGGACACTTTGAACAATGTTGCATATGCATTGACGAAGTTTGTGAACACTCATAAGTTCTCTTGGTGTAGAGAAACAATGGGTGTTGCGGGGCTAGACTAATGATTAATATCTCTTATTCCCCCCCGTGGAAAGAAAAAAACAAGTGGGATAATGTTGGGTGTGTGTTATATTCTTTCCGCGAATAGTCGCATGCGGGAAAAAAAAATTGGACCCTATTTTAGGTGGGAGGACCCACCTATGGTTTTGTGCATGGGTTTGCACATGGTTTTGGGGCATGATGGTTTTCTACCCCTGGTATTTTGTAGATCCGATCAAGGGAACTATGGTTATGTTCTAATCCATAGTTAATGGATTGGGATTTATGAATGCTTTGGCAAAAATCAAGATGGTAGTCTCAATTTGGGATCCAAGGGAAATTCTATATGTATATAGTTTTATGTTTTATGCTCTCACTATTGTTTATTTTTGTTTGCTAAGAATTCGTTTGCAGATAATTTATGTACAGGGTTAAAACCCACAAATATTTTTGTCAACCCACATGAACAAACTCCCATCACATGTGATTAGATTCAAATTTGTTATTAGGCATATCAAAATGTCGACTCATTAGGATATTGGGGTTCCATGTACCTTATAAGTTCCTTGGTACTTTTTTTTCATAGCATAGATAGAATCTCAAGTGATGGAAACTCCTCTATGTCAAATATTGTCATTGGCTATCAGGTTTTGATGCATTCAAATTTCTAAACTTATACACATTGGAGAAACAAGTTACAAATCATTTTATACAAGTTTTCCTAGTAGATGAAAAATTTCAAGTCCTAATAGACATAAAATATTCTCTTCAATTAAAATCTATTCCTCGAGATATTGGGCTATCAAGCATTGGATATTTCTCGATTCACTACTCTTAAAATGGTTTTTTCCTAATCTTGTATGTGGAACATTATTTATGGAACCTTGAAATGTTATGATTTAACGAGTTTAGGATATTTGGTGATGAAGATTTTGGCCATTGGTTGACCATGGTTTTAGAGTTTCGAGAGACTAGGAACAACACCTTTTAATATAAAATACCAAACATTTTTCTATCACCTTAATAATATAAATTTTATGTAGGAGACCCATTTCTTGTCAATTAACATTTCACGTGTTGTGTGTCAGGAAATCAGAGTTTTAGAATTCAAAGCTAAAATAGGATTACAGATGACCCAGCTTGAGATGGGAACTTTGCCACATTGGGAAACCTTTGTCTAATCAATGACCTTTGAAAAAGTGCTTCTTCTACTCATTTTTTTAATTCAACCTCGATATTTGTACATTTTGACCCTTTCCTTCCCTTAAATATTTCCATTCCATTAATTCCTTTTGTCGATAACCCAAATAATAAAATTGATCTTTTAATGTAGAAACAAAATTCGACCAAGAAGAAAGGATATTTCCCAACTTTTTGATGCCTTTTGGTGACTTTCTCTCCCACCAAACGAGAGTGACGCCACTCAGCCAAAGGGATGATAATTGGATCTTTGCATCATCCTCCTCAATTTTTTGAATCTGGAAATACACCTTGATCTATTTAATCCAAAATTTAAGTTTCTTTGCATTACATTCTCCATTATATGTGGGAAAATCAAAATTTACATCTAGCTTAAAAAATGGTTTCTTAAATGTATGTATATGATGCATGTTAGAATTATGAAAAGAGGAAGAAGAAGAAGAACCTTCACTATTGGATGGAGAGGGAGGTGGTTCTCATCCTCTGCCTTCATGGTGTACCGATTTATGATCCTTGGGCTCTTTCTTGTCATGCTTGATTTTCTTCTCATATTCTGCAAATAGATTGTCAACTTTGTATGCCATGTTGAATAATATATTGCGATAATTTTTTTCTTCTTCTGCTTGTGCATCCTCATTTTCCATGCTCCTTCTTTGTGGTGCACACCCCATTTTAGGATCAAAGGAATTTAGTTTTCCTTCACCTTTTTGGAGCTTGTTCCTGGTTAGCATATACTGATGCAACTCACATCAAGAAGACCTGCCCCGATACCGAACTTGATCAAATATCTTTAACTTCAAGGATGCATTTATAATTTCATATGAAAAATCATATTAACCAAGTAACTTAAACCACATGAAAAGAAGTGGAAAAACATAAGAAAACTTGAGATAAAAAACAAAATGATTTCATTGCGTATTTCACCCAATGTGGGCTACATCTCTGGGCCCTGCTCAATAGTGGGGAGACCTTATTTTATTAAGTGACATCAAACAAATCAGTTACAATAAACCTTACAAAAATGACCCTTATACCTCCAATCTGGATGATGTCCTGAAAATGGAGAGCTGGGCTGGAGAAATGGTCGCACCATTGAATTCATGTCGCAAAACTGTGCAAAATCGACTATAAATTTGTCGAATTATGACTCAGACACCTTTTGACCTCTAAGTGAATATTTTTAGAATCTATTGATACCATTGCTCAGGGTTCCACACCCATGCCGCTTAGGGTTCTACCCATCCTTTGTTGTTCCTCTCTCCACTCAGAAGATGAGCAAGTTTAAATATTATAATTCGGTGGAGACTCCAATGTATGGGCTGTTGGCCCAACGGTGGAGTCAGTAAATAGTAGGGAGTCTGCATAGGTTCAAAACCCACCCACTCCAACTTGGCACGATTTTTTATTTAAATTTGGTAGGAGGTAACCGTTGTGACCTATGGCAGTTAAATATATGGCATGATTATGTTATTATATGGTATGGTTTCATTTGAGCATTGGGTGGGTCCATTGGGGGTGGCCTGCCCACCCTATACACACACACACACACACACACACACACATATATATATAATACGATTTTGGGTTAAGCGGTTCCATCAGGGGTGGCTCGTCCACTCCAAACACTATATATATAACAAAACCATTGAGCAGTTATGGGGGTGGCGGCCCGCCATGTCTATTTTTTTCCTTTTTTTTCATTTTTTTATTATTTGTTCAAAAAAATATGCCAGGAGATAAGGGATATTAGGGAAATTAAGTAGGTGACAAATTCATCGGTTCTGGTGGTTAGATTTCATGCATCAGGACGCTACCAAATTTTTACCTCGTTATGGCTTCCACTTGGCCAAGTATGACTAGAACTTTGACTAGCTATAACTTGAGCATACGAAATTTGATTTGAGTATCATTCACACCATTGGAATTAGAACATCAAGCACCATGATCTGTTCTTGGTTTCACTTCCATCTGATGAATTCTATTTTTGAGCTAGTTTCAAGGCCACTTGTATTTATGGATCCTCCTGGATCACCCACGTTGTTGGGTGCAACATTATTCTTTGTACTGAGTTATCTAGAAGGGTATGGGAATTACTCCCATGTGTCAATGAGATCATACACACACAATAAAGGATACTTTTTTTGACAAGTAGGTCTCGCCTCTTCTAGTTTCCATCCTTCCTTATGGTGTTGCAACTCTCTCTCTCTCTCTCCCTCTCTCTCTCTCTCTCTCTCTCTCTCTCTCTCTCCATTAGACTCCCCTTTGGTGTCTCGTTAAAGTAAACCTATAATGTATTCCGTTCATACATTATGCTCCTAACACTCATACATTTGGGGGAAATCTGTTATCACCCAAAGAGTGATCACCTAGCTATTTTTCAGTAGGATAATCAAAATGTGCCATGTGGTATGGGTTTTACACATTAAAACCCACTTTCACCTTAGGAAATAATTTAGAGTTCCTAAATTATTTCTGAAAATAACCCAAAAATCCATAGGAATAATTAAATAAATTATTATTTATTTATTATTCCATTGAAAAAATTATTAAATGAGTATTTATTCAGTATTTCTAACCACATTACCCACGAATAATTAAATAAATCGTTATTTATTTATTACTCCTTAATCATCACACATTCCTCCTATGAAATAATTATTAAATCATTATTTAGTAATCATTATGAAGTAATATGACTCCAAGGCTAAGTGATATGGGAGAATCCCAACACGAGCTTCCGATAAGAAATTTGCAAGGCCCAAAAAGCTGTGAATCTTTGTTAGAGTGGTCGGGGTTGGGCAATCTCGAATGACTTGGATATTAGTCATATTCACATGCAAATTACACTCATCTATGATGTAACCCAGATATTGGACTTCGCTCATGCCAAATGTGCATTTCTCCAGGTTGGCACTCAATTTGTGTTGAGGAAGGGTTTGAAGGACCTGTTGAATGTGTTGAAGTGTTCTTCACAAATCTTGTTGAAGATGAGGATGGCATCCAGATAAAAAACCATGAATGAGTTGGTGAAGGGCCACAAGGTGTCATCCATCATCTTTTTTTCTGAATTTAATAGTCTTAAATTGTTACATGAATTATCAACCATGATTAGTAGATTGATGAAGTCTAAGTGAACAAGCCTTTAATTATTTAAATTGAAATTTATATGATTGAATTTATTATTGATATTAATTCTATGAAATATGAACACACTCTTATGAAAATGATATCTAACTAAAACTCAAAGAGAAAACAATTAAACTATTTGTCTAGAAAATCAACCTCACACTTCCAAAAATAAACTTAATTCTTGAAACTCTTCAAACTCTATTGCATGTCTATCATTCTATTTTATAAGGAAACTTGAATCTATAGAACACACTCTTGCATGAATAAATGGAAGCCTTGCTTGAAAATAATCACACTCTCTTAAATTTATAAATCAACCATGAATGCATATTATAAATAAAACTATGCTTTATAAAACTGAATCCTAAATTAAGTATAGAATTCTATCAATTATCACTACTGCTAAATTCAATCCTATATATTTTTGAAATGACTAATGAATCATCAATCAAGTTCTACTATGTAATCTAAGATCGGTGAAAGGAAAAAATGTTCTAACAGATGCATCTACTTATCAATAGCAATGGAATGGAATGAATTGAGTTATATGAAAATCGAATGAAGAACACAATTGATAAACTGAAATAAATAAATAATTAAATAAAATAAAAATAAATAAATAATAATAATAATAATAATAACCTTACTACTTGCAAGGGCCCTCCACAAGCAAATGGTTTTGAATCAATATCGACACTTAGCCATGCATTTGAATTGAAATGTATTCCTTTATAATTAAAAACAGAGTTTTAGCAATTCACTCCATGCTTCAGAAAATTAACCTCCTCTCTTTGTTTCAATGGAAAGTGTATATATGGGTTACAATGTAACTTCATGGAGATTCACATGGCTAAATATTATAACTGGTTGGACACCTATTTTCCACAAATTTGATGAAGCAAGGTCCATTCCAACCATTGCTTCCTTGACTGGGCTTTAATTGACACATGGGTGCAATGTTTGATCATGCAACCTATAAAATAGGCTCCAAAGAACCTGAAATATCTCCCAAATCGTACCGAATTCAGGAAAATTTCTCATGGAGAACTTAATTGGGCCTGCTTGGAACAAAACCCATGTTTTTATTTTTTTTCTGAGATTCACTTTCATTTGCTCAAACAACACGTTTGAATTTGATTGGTCAAAACTACTACGTTTTTCCCTTGATCTTTGCCTACATGTCAACATGTGCGAGTTGGGTGGATTTTGATCATTCAAAATCCATATTGGAGCCTCTAGAAACAATTTTCATGTGTCAGATTCCATTCTAGAGTGGGGCTACTACCTCAACCATGGAGGTAGCTACGAAAACTTGACAAATCTACAAAAACTTGAACTTGCTAAACTTTCATTAGTTAAAAACATGAAAAATTCTTCTTAATCTCCTAAAAAAAAAGGAAAATGATGGTAATTAACCACTTAGACATATAGATACACATCATGAAGAATTATTGTAAAAATGGTGGCAAGTGAGTGAAATGGTGCAATGGATAGTTGGAAGTAATGGCTTAATCAATGACAAAGACAAGTGTAAATGATAACAAATCAGCAACTCGACAAGCCTCATAAAAGTAGCAAGGGAATTTTTTAACCCAAAGGGCATAACCAACCATTCAAAAATTCCTTCCTTGGGTATGTAGGAAATCTTCCATACCTTTGTGGGCTCTATTGGACTTCAGATCGATCTTTCTAAAATACTTGGCCCCCTTGATGTTGTCTAGAAGGTCATCAATCTGTGTGATTGGATACTTGTTCTTGACAATGATTTTTTTTAATGCCCGATAATCAATGAAGAGCCTCCAAGTCCCATATTTCTTTTGTACAAGTACAATCGTGCTCCCACAAGACGAGGAACTTGGTCGGATGTGCCATTAGGGGAATTTTGAGGTCTAAAATGGGCCTCCTAAGAAAAATGTACAACCAAAATAAACTTTATAAGAACCAATAGGATTCAAGATGATGATGTCAACCATGGGGGATGATTCACCATTTTTTGAGTAAAAAAGTACAAATATTAAAAAATAATAAAACAATAAAACTACTTGTTCAAATTATATATTAAACTTATCTCCATAATTTTTTACTCACATTTCGAGCAGGAGTACTCTATGGATGGAAATTTTAATTCCTCATCTAAGGTGTACCCATGTTTCATACTTTAGCCAGTAGAATGTATGCAACATGGGTACTCCTGGGATGAGGAATCAGATTATGTATCCAACGGGTGTTCCCGCTCGAAATTTGAGTAAACCCATAGGGAGATAAGTTGAAAATACGAGTTGAAAAAATAAATGTTTTTTTCCCTCTAAAATTTGATGATGTAATCTAATGTTATTTTATTATTTCCACTATTATTCTATAATTTCCTTATGAGGCCCATTTTAGACCTCCAAATTCCCCTAATTCCTTTTTGTAGAAAATCTTGGATTTGCAGCTTGATCACAATGTATGATGGCCATGATCATATAGACGATCACAATGTATGAAACATATGGTAATGAGTTCATCCGGTTTTATGTTTCCCTATTTCTATCCATGAGTATATAGAAAACATGCGCTCTAGAAGCTCACTCTCAAGTCTAGTATGGCCAAAGGCACAATTAATTATTTCTCTAAACTATTGGGTTAAGGAATATTTTTAGCTCCCACAATTTTAACAAAGCTCTATAGCACTTTTGACACCCTTTGTTTTTAAACTAGTAACTCTTTACCATGGCTTCATAGAGTTGAATCATCTTCATCTTGAATATTAATAATTCGTCGAATATGTTGGGGGGTTGTACCCATGATTATGTGAGCGATGGATTTACATGTCTAGTTCAAAAGACTTGTTATACACAGATAATTGGGTGCCACTACGACATTCATGTTGAATCATTGAAATTCACCATTGTTCAGAATCTTCGTATTCCAAGCCTGCCTCTAGGGCACACCTAGTGTTGAGAAATTGAATCATCCTCATCTTGAATATTGAGAATTTGACGAATCTGTTCAAGGATCTTGGGATGACTTAAAAATTCAATAAGATTATAAGTATGACACATTTTAGGGAAATGATAAATGATATGGATAATGGTGGGAAAATATAAAAGGTAGTGTTTTTCATCCTCCACCCTCTTAGTATGCAAAGCTAACAAATTCTTTCATCTGAGGGACTCTCAGGTGTAGACAACACTCTAGTTTCACTAGGAACCTTATAAAAATTAGTTCTAACCTTAGCCATGCTCATGTTTTTCTTAGAGGAGGTCAAGATAGAAATATAATACTCGTTGCCAATGTAACATCTCCATTTTCACAAAAAAATTTATTTTTTTTAGTACTAACACTAATTTCCTTCTAAGGTAGATTATTGTTCATCACACTTTGACGTACTTTCACCACCAAAAGTACTTTGATGTACAACTACCTATTTCCATTTATCTATTTATTTCTTGTACTGACATTCAACTTGATTTTATCATTACTACTTCAGTTATCAAATCTCCATTTATCAAATCTCTGTAAAATCTATATAATTATAATTCTATGTTTGGGGAGTTTTCCATAACTTATTCTCCATGGAAAAATTGTATTTAATAGTTAAATTATTTTCCTAACTATTAATAACAATTCTCTACTTACCATTAACACCTAAATTTCACTCTTTGCAACCACTCTATTTCCACTTCACAACTATGTTTTATAACATATACCTACATATTTCATTACCCAAAAGGATATAATTATAATATATGGATCGAGCCCTCTATACGAATTTCGTTAAGGTCTCAAGGAAGTAAATGTATATTTGCATACTATGTTATATTTAGCATATAATGTTTATCCCTCCCCTTACCATGTGGAATCGATCATACAGTCTAATCTTGATCATTCATGCCTTTACATTTTATGTCATGATAGTTAGTGAATAAAGATCTAACTAAACCATTTAATCTTGGCATATCAATAGTTAGGCAGAGAATAAAATGAGCTCATAAGTTTAATATAAGCCATTGGAAGATATAAGGTTAGAAATAATTTAGTTTTCTTATCAAAAGAAAATAAAAGGGTCTACAAGCTCAAATTCACCCAATAAAGAAAATAAAAATGATAGGATGAATAAAGGGTAGGTAGGATACTTTCAAAAGTTATGGATAGCATCATTTGGTTTATTCCTTATCACTAATATCCTTCTAACACCTTCCCCTTATGCTAAATCCCTCTTTCCTCTCTTGGAAACCATTTCCCCTCCTAAAAACCCTTTCCCCCTCCTAAAAACCCTTTTCCCCTTTCAAAAACCTATTTTCCTTGCTAAAACCCCCTTTTTCCCTTGACTAACTTTATGTTTTTCATAAAACAAAAAAACCCACTTTTCGAATAGTTTTAAATGCAAAATATATTTCAGGCCCCACTTTGAAATAACCCTCCAACTTTATATATTTACTCACCCCCATCTCATTCTACAAATCTGCATATATATTCCCAACCCCTTTCATTTAACCCTTCCACATAATATATTTCTTAACCCCCCACTTAAATAATCCCTGACCCCCTTTTATGTGTTACCTTCCACATAACATTTATCTCGACCCCACTTTTATTTTACCCTTCGCCTATCTATTACCCGAACCCAATTCCTTTGAAAAACCAAAAATGCGTTGGCCGTTAGATCACCACCAGCTAGATCTAACAACCAATAAAGCTTTTCGTACCCCCCGACATACGATATTTAAAACCAATGGGGGGGTGTGAAATGGATGGTTTTATCCACCCCCTCCCTTGCCACGCAATGCCACTATATTTTATCACACCCCCCATTCCCCAAACCGCCAAACTACTTTTTATCATGCGATAATGATCCGGTTTTATTCAGGAATGCAACAGAACACACATATAACCATAAGCGCACAGATACAACGAAAATAATGCTTCATTTTATTAATAAAAAAATTACTGAAATAATCTTACAAACATAACGGAAACAAGCTAGGGTGCAGGTAGCGTATCTCTGAGAGGAGATGTGGCGTATGCAGGCCTTTGAACTATGTTACATTGAGGCTCGAAGTCCTATTACAGGCATAATGGAAATGGATGAGCTAGGGTACTGGTAGCGTATCCCTGAGAAGAGATGTGATGGCTACCAGCCCCTGAACTATGTTACAATGAGGCTCGAAGGCATATTTATTATTGAGAAACAATGTAAAACCCGAAACGTACAAAAACCTAACCTTAGGAGATGAAGCACCAAAATTGAGGGCCCCGTTTGGGTAAATTGGTTTTTGAACTTTCTGGGGATGTAACTTTGGCATCCAATCTCCGTTTGACGTGCTCAATAGCTCATTAGAAATATCTTTCTAAGGACTACAACTTTTGGTGTAAGTAATATCAGTCCATGGACCCATGTTGCTCCTGGTTTTCCCCAAAAACGTCATTTAGGACCTCAAAATGGCTCTGGAAGTTCAAGACCCAAAAAAATGTTAAATAAATTAAGTTGTGCTCCAACTTAAAAATGGA
The DNA here is from genome assembly GCA_034641835.2 of Pinus albicaulis. Taxonomy (NCBI): domain Eukaryota; kingdom Viridiplantae; phylum Streptophyta; class Pinopsida; order Pinales; family Pinaceae; genus Pinus; species Pinus albicaulis. The sequence continues at coordinate 93,760 of JAXQQM020079588.1, forward strand.
AAGAACTAATGGTTGGGGTTAGAATGGAATAGATGGGTGGCCACCAATATCCACCTGGATCATTAAGTCCCCAAAACGGCTCTAGGAGTGTAGGACTCAAAAACTTGCTAAAAATAGTAAATTGTTGGAAGTGAAAAGCTGCAAGAATTGATTTTGCGGGTCCAAATGGAATAGGTGGGAGGCCACCGATATCCACCTGGATCAAATAAACCATCCAACCCATGCGATAAACCACTCATAATTTCAAAAATTAATAAAAAAATAGAACCCCCGTGCCATGCAATAAAGTCTCAGTTTTCAAAACTAATAAAACCTTGTCCTTTGCAGTTATTTCTCTATTTTTGTTGAATTTCAAAAATACTAAAAGCCATTGTCAAACAGAACTGAAAACCTGCTCGCGCTCCCTGAAAACCTTTGTTTTCATTTACAATTTTTTATTTTGCAAGTGATTAGTAGAACCAGGAAATGGATAATAAGTTTCATACAAGTTCCATCCTGTTTACTCCATACTTACAGGATATCGATTCGAAGGTTTTTTACTCAGCAGAAGATTATGTACAACAATAGAGCAGAAAGAAATAATTGAAATGAAGAAAATTATTGTTACTAGGGATAAAACATCTACACCAGCAACAACAAAGTTCATACTAAGTGCTCTACCTGAGACATTTTTATTTTTCATGAAGTTAAAACATGTATTTTTAGTAAAAGACCACTTTTACTAAAGACATAGAAACAAGATGAGTCTTACCACAGGATAATGAAATTCAAATCCCATATGAAGGAACACAAGAATATTAATGTGATTTACCATGACAGGTTAAAGAAAGACAGATGAAATAGCATACAGGTAAAAGAAAACGCAGATGAAAGAAGACAAATGAAAAAAAGACATATGAAAACAAAGACAACGTGAATGAAACAAACAGATGAAAATAATCAAAGAAAACAAGGACAGATTTCAGTCAGTTACTAGGTGTCACTATCTTCTTGCATGAAGATATTTTATTTTCCTTAAATAAATCCTAGTTAGTTGACAAGATATTTTTGAAATAATTTGTACAAATAATTCATCATTTCGAATTATTGAGGGTGGATTTATGAATATTTCCATAGCTGACTGATCTATTCCTAGAGGGTTAATGTACCATTTCCAGTTGACAGACAAGACAAGTTATAAATAATTTATTTATAGGATTCATGTGTTGAGCTATCTTAGTGAAGTATATATTTCAATTGTTCATGTTCTTTTCTTAAGTATTCCATAAACTTTAACGTGTTCTAAATTTATGTGTTATAACAAGAATTTTACTATAGAATTTGTTTAAATACACTCTACTTCGAACTTTTATACATTTGTATGTTTTATTCTGATATCCGCTTTAGAGAATTCTTAATTTCCCTCTGATCCCGATTGACCTCCTTCACCTTCCTTCATTATCTGGTTTAAGGAATTCTTAATTGCTCCTTGATCCTGATTGAAAAACCACTTCACCGTTCAGCCTTGAGATCTGATTTTTCTCACCTATCTTGCCCTATAAACACTTTCTTTATAAATTGATCTTGTTATGTTTGTAAAGAATTTGACTCCATAGCCCAATGTAAAATGGAAAAACACCTATCCATCTAAATCATTAATTCCACCAACCATTAAATCAAGATCAATCCAAAACAAGCATACATAACTAGCCTAAAATTTATTAAACAAACAAATTAAATCATTAAGAGAGAGCCCTCTCTGAGCATTAGGAAGGCTAGGTCCTAATCTCTAAAAGTGGATGATAGTTACCTTTGATATTTATTTTTAACGCCTAGAACAATTCTTGGAAATTTCGGAGTGATAACATATTGGTGACCATACTGGGGAGATTCAGTCCTCAGTTAAAATAAATCTTAAAGGAAACAATTTTCCTCATTTTTCACATTAAGGTTTTAAAGAGTTGTTGAAATTATCATACTAAGTTAAAATTATGGCTTCTAAAAGAATATATTATACTGGGGCTCATCCTGATCCATAGCCTATTATGATTGTTGACGATCCTGATAGAATTTTAAGAAAACCTAAAAAAGTAGAAACTCTAGGAAGTAGTGGTCAATTAATCAAATCAAATTCACTTCCTAAAGAGTTATCAATCATACATGATATTTAATTTGATTTCTCATTTGAGCATTCTTTATTTTGAACCAAATCTTAAAATTCAATCTATAATATTGTAATAGACCCTAATTTTATTCAATTTATTGAATCAAAGAAAGAAAATATACAACTTGATTTAGGTCAACAGGTTCTAGACACTTTTGACAAACTTGATGTTTTGACCTCAAATTTGATAAAATATATAGACGAAGCCTATTTTCAACAATCATTTGAATTAGCTTCCCTAACTGCTGCTACCCCTAAGCATTCTCCAGTACCTTCTGAAAATGTAAATACAACTTTATTTAGAATGCCCTCATCTATAATATCCGCCACAGTTAATTCTACAGGATCATTCATACCTACACTTACTCTCCAACTTAACGTTTCAAGCTCATCTTCAAGCATTCCAAGATCATATTCAAGCGTTCCAAGTTCATCTTCAAGAACTTGAATTTCATCTCCAAGAACCACTACTTTACCTCCCAGTCAAGCTATAATCTTAGCCATCACATCCAGATATGCCCCTTTGGCCTTACAAGCCCCTTTACATGTTATGCCACAAGATTACCAGAGTAAAAATTTTCAGTTTGATGGTACTGGTTAATATACTACTCAACAACATGTAAATAAAATGACATATTATTTTGAATTACATGAAGTTGATGAAGTTGATGTACAAATGAGATTATTTTCACAAACATTAGCAGGAGATGTTAAAAAATGGTTTAAATATTTACATGCTAACCATATAGTTGATTTAGCTTTTTTCCATAAATTGTTCATAAATAGATGGTAAAGAAAGAAAATCCCTCTACAGATATTATCTGAATATGAAAACATTAGGAGATATCCTAATGAATCTGTTTAGGATTATTGTACTAGGTTTAACAATATTTACAATGCAATTCTAGTCAATATCATACCTCCACCAGACTTGGCCCTAATCAAATTTCCAGATTGCTTTGATGCTAACATGTCCTATGAATTAAGAGAAAGAAACCCTGCAAATTTAGAACAAATTCAAAGTGATGTAGTTAGTGTAGAAGCTAACTTACTAGATAAAAGAGCTAGGATGAGGAATGAAAGGAGAGTGACCATTAAGGAAGAACCATCCACATCAGATGCTAAGATAGATAGTTTAGTTAAAAGTGTAGAAAGATTAATGTATAGATTAGAGAACATGGAAAGAAAACCTCAGTGGGAAAATCAACAAGGTCCCCAAATTAGAAACCCAAACTTTAGTAAAAATCATAATACTGGTAAATCAAGAGAAGTTGTACCCGATCAACAAATTAGACCACCTTTCGAAGAAAACTATGCTGAAATTTCACAACAAAAACAAGAAGACCAGGACACCCAAATAAATTTAATGGGAGTAAAAAATGAAAATATTGTTTTTCTTACCTAGGAAGAACAAGAATTATACATGTTGCAACAATTACAATTAGAATCTGGAGAGTCCTTTGACTATAAACAAGGCTATGAATATGTTACCTACGAAGTTCAAAAACAATATAGATTTAGAAGCAACAAGAACACAGAAGCTCCTATTAAGAAATCGGTCCAAACCCAAACTAAGAAAAAAGTAGAAGCTCTTGTGACCAAAAATCTATAAACTATCCCTAGAGAAACTGAGAATACTTCTAGCCCAAATATTGTAGACATAACATCAACTACTACTCAAACTTCAACCGCTACTCAAAAAGTTCCAGACAATAAAGTTAAAAACAAAACAGTTAACACACAAACTGAATTACCAACTGTTGATAAATAAGACAAACACACACAAGCCATAATTGGTAAATATGAAATCATTCAATTAGACAAAACTCGAAATCCTTTCAATATAAAAATTGATATAGCCAAATTAAAAATACCAGTTCCTTTAATAGAGCTGGTGAAAAATGTTTCATATAAGGCCCAAATCAATGAAACACTAAACATAGGAGAAGATGAAGATGTTGTTAACCTCAATGATGATCAACGTGATTTATTATTTAGTCTTGAAGTTAATGGAAAACATCAACAAGGGAGTGTCCCTCCATTTTACATTAGCTTAAAAATTCATGATAAAATATTACATAATGCTATGTTGGATTCAAGAGCATCTCATAACTTAATGCCTAAAGCAGTCATGGAAAAATTAAAATTATACATTACCAGACCATACAAAGACCTTTTTCTCTTTTGATTCTAGTCAAGTTAAATGCCTTGGCATGATAAAAGACCTGTGTGTAACTCTAGTCTAGTGCCTAGCTGTTTTGGGAAATGATACCCTAAAGGTCTTGGGTTGATAACCTTCACAAATCAAGGGCATGCCATCACAAGAAGGACTCACTTAAACCAAATTTTATGCTAATAACTAGAAACTACAAGTTATAGAACTTACACGGATATCCCTCAGTTGAAGTAGATCCTGCGGGGTGCGAACACCCTGCAAAAATTTGTGCTCCAAAATCTGTAAACCAGCGAAGAATGAACACAAAATTATTGTTGTACATCATATATATGTTCTAGATGTTAGTGGAAATCATGTATAAAATAATAAAAACAATATTAAATGTTCAATTAATGATCATTACACATGTATAAAAGATAATTTACACGTAAACATCAGGAACACGATGGCTTCTTCTATTATTAATGACATGTATAGTACGTAAACATGAAGATATCACTTGAAATATGCCATGGCCTTCGAACATACCATCCTCTGGATCCACCCAGCCCTAGCCTCTCAATATTTCTTCCATGATGAGTGCACAATGGATTTCATATAGGGTGATGAACATCTCAAGGAAACAAGGGTTTCCTGAATATATCTAAGAAGTGCAAGAGGCATGGGAATGTAGAAATTTATTAATACTGATAGTATTACTAGATTCTCCTGATCTAACAAATTAATCTTATATTAAATACAGAATCATTCCACTTAATTCTTTGCGGAAATTCAATCGCTAATTGCAAACACATATGAATCAGATCAATCACATATAAACATAGTTGTTTAATGGGAAATATTAAAGCTAAAAACCCCAACTATCATAAATTATGTATATCAATGGATCATGTAATAATCTCATACAAAGCTTGGTATATCAAGCTCTCAGTACAATCAACAATCATTACACACTGTCATGCAGAAATTTGCATATCTATGCACCAATTTCTTGCCTCTTGACAGTCTGCCTCCATTGCGCAATCCACGCTGAAGAAGAACCCTGAATGAATTCGAACTTACATTGCCTTGACTATGCAATACTCATAGGAATCTCCAATGTGTGTGTAGATGCATCGAATGCATCTCTATAGTCACAACAGATAGTCCATCTCACCCTTTCACCTATCGCTCCACTGGGTCTGCCCTGGATCTGACATGCAAGTATTTAACTATTGTATTTATTTAGTTGCAAGTAAGACACTATTTGTGAATTAATTAACTAATTAATTCACTCATATTTCACTATTGTATGTTCAGTTACAACTAGCACAACTGATTTTAACTCACTGAACTAAGTTAAACTAAATAACAACTCACATAACTACTCTTCCAACTCTGTTACAATTTGCCACTGTCATTTATAACAAAGTCCTCCATGCATGAGTCACCAACCAACCTTGGAATTCGAAATTCCTTCAATCAACTCATTTTCCACATTAGTTAACTCAAATAAAGTTCTCCAAGAGAATAATTTACTATTTATTATCTGATTATTATTAAGGGCTATTAATAAACGACATGCATTGTAATTTTAGACAAGCGATCTATAAATAGACTTCACCCATTCATCTAAAAATAGGAAATCATCTAAAAATAGATTTTTCTCAACCATATAGAATCAGCCTCCTGCTAATTTTAGATTTTTCTCATCATGTCTATTTTTAGACATACACCTAAAAATTACCTGTGTGGGCCCCACCTAGTTTAGGTGTTGATTTTTCACTAGGATCAACGATGATGTTTCCGGATGCCTCTTTCACTGTTTCTTGTTGCAAAAAGGAATATATCAGACTTGGATAGGGCTCCAACAACGTATAATAACTATATTTCTCTCTCTCTTCCTTCCTTAGTCCATTCCTTTAAGGGGCTTTTATACTCCCTCAAATTAGTTTTTTACAGTTGGGAATAGTTAGGCCACGGGCTAGGGTGGTTAAGTTACTGGAACAACCATAAACCCCGTCTCAACATAGGGAAAATATATATTTTTAATGATTAAAATGGCATACGCGGTTCTCTATAGATGGACTCGCGTGTATGCATGGAAAAGTCTGGGCAAAGTTGTAGAAATTATATAACTTATGTGTTATATATCCATGATTCTCTTGATCACACACTATTTTAACTTAATGCACAATACAAAATCTATTCCACTATTGATCATCACATGCGGAAATTAAATCAATTGCAATGCACACATGAAACCATAAAAATTCACACACATTAACACAGTTGTTTCACGGGAAAGCCTGAAGCTAAAAACCCCAACTATATGTATATAATATACATCATAGAGATCATGTAACAATCCTCATACAAAGCTGATCATATCAAGCTCTCAGTACAATACAATTGCTACACACTAATCAGGCCCAATCTTGCAAAGCCATGCACCAATCTTTGCCACCTACTAGCTTGCCTCTACTGCACAATCCCTGCTAAAGAATGGCTCCAAATGAACTTGAATTCACCAAGCTTGCACTATGAAATCCTCATTGGCATCTCCACTGAGTGTTGGATGCAATCAATGCATCACTATAGTCACAACTGATAGTCACACTTGTTCTTTCACTTACCTCTCCACTGGTATCCACTGAAACTGCCCATGCACTGTAGTTAACTGATTTATTCTTCAGTTGATTAATGAGTTATCATTTAGTGAATTAATTAACTAGTTAATTCACACCACTCTTACTAGTGTATCAATCAGTTAGACTAGATAAAACTAGCTCAACTGAGTCTAACTGAGTTAAACTAAATACAACTCCACCAAATACTTCTATAACTCCACCAAACTCTGTCACATGATTTCTAACCGAAGTCCTTATGCATTAGCTCCAGTAAACCCTCAGGAATAGCGTAATTCCTTCTGTCACCTGTTGTGCCACATCTGTGCACTTAACTGAAGTGCTCCAAGAGAATAAGATAATGTTTAGAGTCCAAATATTATTAAGAGCTAATAATATTCAACGTATCTATTTTTAGACTAGCAATCTAAAAACAGATTCCACCCAATATGTCTAAAAATAGAAGTCCATCTATTTTTCCAACTTGACCAACCATCCAAAAATAGCATCCTGCAACTCATAAAATACGATTGACATGTCTAAAAATAGACTTTGTGCCAAAATTAGCCTGTGGGCCTACTTAGTGAAGGTGACTCTTTTCACTAAGCTCATCATCTTGTTGAATCTCAACACTCCCTCTCAACAAGATAGGGATTATCTGCCACCTCGATCCTATCTCCATGGTATTCGAATTTGCTCTTGGTGAGTGCCTTCTTTAGAATATCTGCATCCTGATCCTCCGTAGGAATGTAATATTGTAACATGATCTTCCGTTGCATACAATCTCTGATATGATGGTACTGGATGTCAATATCAAAACCAAACAAACCAACTAGGATCTTCCTCATCCATATAGCCTTGCTTGTAGCCAAACTTGCTGCCATATACTCAGCCTCCACTAAACTGAGTGCCACGGATCTTTGTTTCCTACTGTACCAAGAAACTGCTGTAGACCCGAAACTAAATATCCCTCCAAATGTGCTCTTTCTATCCGTTGGTCTCCCTACCCAATCTACATCCGTGAAGCCATGCAGCTTCAACTCATCCGACTGTCTGTACCACAATCCATATCCTGATGTGCCCCTGAGATACTTCAGGACATGCTTTCCTGCCTTCCAAAAGAGCTTGGTAGGCTTAACCATAGCTTGCGAAAGTTAGTTAATAGCGTAGCATATGTCTGGTTGTGTATTAACTAGATACATGAGTGAACCAACCAACTGTCAATAAACAGTGGCATCCACTACCTCTGTCAATGTAGCATCCTCTTTCCTCCAACCACCAGGAAGAGGAGTGTCGATAGGCTTGCAACCTTGCATGTTGAACTTCTCCAGTATCTCCTGGGCATACTTGCCTTGAGACACAAACATTCCACCCTTCCACTGCCAAATTTCCAATCCCAGGAAATAATGAAGGAGGCCCAAGTCCTTCATCTCAAACTCCTTTGCAAGATCTGCCTTGCATGAGTGTATCAACAGTTCATCGCCTGTTAGTATCAAATCATCTACATAAAGTACAATGATCAACAAATTACCCTCCACCACAATCTAGTATAGGTTCGGATCTGCCTCACTCTTCACGAAACCAAGTTCGGTGAAATAACTGTCTATCTGTGTGTACCAAGCACGAGGTGCTTGTTTCAACCCATACAACCCTCTTTTGAGCTTGCACACATGCCACTTGCTGCTGAAGATTTTGAATCCTTCAGGCTGCTCTATGTACACCTCCTCCTCAATGAATCCATTGAGGAATGCAGTATTCACATCCATCTGATGAATGTGCCAACCCATCTATGCTGAGAGAGCAAGGATGGTCTGTATGGAAGAATACCTTGCAACAGGTGCAAAGGTTTCTTCATAGTCTATCCCCTCGATCTGTGAGAAGCCCCGGGAAACAAATATTGCATTGTACTTCTCGATGCTCCCGTCAGCAGCTTGCTTCACTTTGTAGATCCATCTCAAACCTACCACTAATTTCCCTTCCGGCCTTGGGACAATCTCCCATGCATTGTTTCTGACAATCGAATCATACTCGTCCACCATGGCATCTACCCATGCAGGATCTTCCACAGCTTCCTCAAGAGAAGATGGTTTTGTCACGATACACTTGCTCATCAGAGCCATGTATCCAGTAAATCGGTCAGGTGATTGCCTATGTCTGCACTGTGATGTAGGTTCTCCTACATTCTGCACTGCATCAAGATTTAGTCGCTCAGCTTCTGTAGTGCGCTTCCACCCTCTAATGTTTGGCGCTGCATGAGTGGTTTCTTCCACTCCATGAACCTCCTCTTGTGGCTCATCCACATCCAGAGGCTCATATTTAGGAACTAGTAGCTCCTCATCTGCATGCAAGTTTAGCTCCCTCTCAAGTGACAACTTCATGGCTTTCTCCTCATGAAATTTGATATCCCATCACACAACAGTCATCTGACTGTCTGGAAAAAATAAACAATAATTTTGGGGTGTTTCTCTGTACCCCAAAAATATCCCAACCTTTGTTGTCAGCTCCAGCTTCTTCCTAACATCCTTCGTCACATGAATGTAAACAGATGAGCCAAAAATCTTCAAATGATAAATATCCGGCTTCTTACCAGAAAATGCCTCTTCGGGTGTACTCATGCCAAGTACTCTATGAGGACAACGGTTTTTCACATAAACTGCAGTGTTGCATGCTTCAGCCCACAAGTGTATGGGAAGGCCCTAATCATGCAGCACCCACGACCATTCTATTCTTTCTCTCCGCGACCCCATTCTGCTGTGGGTTATGAGGTGCTATAAGTTCTCTTCGAATTCCTTCTGCGCTACAAAATTCTTTGAATTCGCCGGAGATGTATTCACCACCATTATCGCTCCTAAGAGCTTTCACCTACTTCCCCGACTCTTTCTCAACCAGTGCCTTGAAATCACAGAACTTTGAGTATGTCTCTCTCTTCTTCTGCATGAAGAAGATCCACCACTTACGAGAAAATTCATCAACAAATATCACATAAAACCTGTGCTTTTCTGTTGAAGCTACTGAGAAAATTCCACATACGTATGTGTGAATTCTCTCAAGGATCGTCGTGGCGCGACTATCCTTCTCATGAAAATTGGTCTTCACAAATTTTCCCAAAGTACATCCCTTGCACTGATCTGACTGCGCAAGTGTACCCTTGGGAAGCCCAGTAGAAATCTGCTGCAAAATTTTCAAAGCACCATGGTGAAGATGGCCCAATCTCCTGTGCCACAATTCGCCCTCATCCCAGCTCACCACTGCTTCTGCTTTGCCTGCCATTGCTGTGCAGCCATCTACCTACAATTGATAAAGGTTCTTAACTTGAACCCCTATCCTCCGGGTTTCACCAGTTGTTTTACTGCGCAGGAAAGCTTTTCCTTCACTAAAAACAACATCATAACCCTTGTCTTCCAACATCGCCACAAAGATCAGATTCTTCTTCAATCTTGGAAAATGCATGATATCCTTCAATATGAAAGGTTTATTAGACTCCCTCTCAAAGGAAATGGTCCCAATACTAGTCACACTATATCTACCATCATTGCCCATCTCAATGTGCACTCCAAGCTCCTTCTCATCCAGATCACTAAACAAATCTTTGTCTCTGGTCATATGGAAAGACACACCACTGTCAAGAAACCACAAAAATCCCATCACACTTGAAACCAAGCATGCGATAAACAAAAAATCCATCTCAAACTATGAGGCTAAGGCCTCTCCAGCTGCAGATCCAGCAGCCTGCTTATTTTTCTTCTTCTGTGGACAATTAGTGGCGTAATGTCCGTGTTGGTGAAAGTGAAAGCATTTCACCTTGGACAAGTCCTGCTTCTTGCCTTTCGCACCGAATTGAGAAGGATTTTTCTTTCCCTTCCCTTTCCTTTCTTTGGCAGCCAAAGTGCAATTTTCTTCATCTTCATTCTTTGATGAAGATCCATCCCTGGTACCCCACCTTATCTCCTCCTGCACAAGATCCGACCAAAGTCGCTCCCATCCTGGCAGCTTCTCCTGACCATTGACAGAGTCCTCGTAGCTATGCCAACTCTTCGAAAGCCCAAGGAGATACAAGCTCACCAATTCCTCTTCATCTATAGTAACCCCCACACTTCCCAGCTCATCCTTGCAGTGGACGAACTTCGTGAGGTACTTGGGTATAGTGTCACCTTTCTCCATTTTTATTTTTCTGAATTTGTCTTTAAGCGCCAACTTCCTTTAGTCGCTTCTGCTTTGGAAAAAGTCTGTCAAAGCTTTCCACATCAATAATGGAGAAGCATTACCATGAAGGCTGGACACTATGTGATCCTTCACACCTTCCAACAGAATCCTTCGACATTTTGCTATCTTCTTTTGCCATGCGTCAAGTGTGGCTACATCGCTAGAAGCAGGTTTTGGAATTTCTGCATCTATGAACTCCTTCAACCCATTATCATCCAGCACCACCTCCATCCTATCCTTCCATGCAATATAATTCGAGCTGCCATCAAGGGCATACTCCAATAGCAATCCTTTGAAATACATTTCAATGAATGCTCAACTTCGACACCAAGAAAACACTGCGGCAAATTCGAATTCCACTAGCACAAAACTCAACCGCTTCAATAATTTAAATTTAATATATCCAAGATTATCCTAATCACACACTATTTTAACTTCATGCACAATACATAATCTATTCCACTATTGATCATCACATGCGGAAATTAAATCAATTACAATGCACACATGAAACCATAAAAATTCACACACATTAACATAGTTGTTCAATAGGAAAGCCTGAAGCTAAAAACCCCAACTATTTGTATATAATATATGTCATAGAGATCATGTAACAATCCTCATACAAAGCTGATCATATCAATCTCTTAGTACAATACAATCGCTACACACTAATTAGGCTCGATCTTGCAAATCCATGCACCAATCTTTGCCACCTACTAGCCTGCCTCTACTGTGCAATCCCTGCTGAAGAATGGCTCTGAATGAAATTGAATTCACCAAGCTGGCAGTGCGCAATCCTCATTGGCATCTCCACTGAGTGTTGGATGAAATCAATGCATCACTATAGTCACAACTGATAGTCACACTTGCTCTTTCACCTACCTCTCCACTGGTCTCCACTACAACTATCCATGCACTGTAGTTAACTGATGTATTCTTCAGTTGATTAATGAGTTATTATTTAGTGAATTAATTAAATAATTAATTCACACCACTCTCACTAGTGTATCAATCAGTTATACTAGATACAACTAGCTCAATTGAGTCTAACTGAGTTAAACTAAATACAACTCCACCAACTACTTCTATAACTCCACCAAACTCTGTCACATGAGTTCTAACTGAAGTGCTCATGCATTAACTCTGGTAAACCCTTAGGAATAGCGTAATTCCTTTTGTCAGCTGTTGTGCCACATATGTGCACTTTACTGAAGTTCTCCAAGAGAATAAGATCATGTTTAAAGTCCAAATATTATTAAGAGCTAATAATATTCGACATATCTATTTTTAGACTGGAAATCTAAAAATAGATTCCGCCCAATATGTCTAAAAATAGAAGTCCATCTATTTTTCCAACTTGACCAACCATCCACAAATAGCATCCTGCAACTCATAAAATATGATCGACATGTCTAAAAATAGACATAGTCTAAAAGTAGATTTTGCGCCAAAAATAGCCTGCAGGCCCACTTAGTGAAGGGGACTGTTTTCACTAAGCTCATCCTCTTGTTGAATCTCAACAAGAGTTGCGTATGGGTTTTAAGATACTTTTTTTTTGAGAAAATGACCAAGTCTGAAGGGAAGGGGTGCCCAAGGCCAAAGCATATACCATCAAGTATGATCCGGTGATAAATGATGCTATAACACCAGAAAAGAGTATTTTTATGGACATAGTATTTGATGATATCCCTCCCAAATATGGTATGTTACTATCTCACTTGTAGGGAGCAAAATTACAAGGATCTGTGCAATTAGATATGTCATATGCTACCATTTCTATATTTTGTCAGCAAAGGAAATTTTATGGAGAAAATTTGATGAAATACATGGTAAGTAGTTCAGAAAGACCACAAAATTATCCTATATATTCATTGCATTATGATCTCGACTCATTTATCCTATGTAATTTAGACAATGAAAAAAATAAAATCACAGCTCTAGAAGAAAAACACAAAGAAATTGATAGTGAAAATATAACTCATGAGTCTATGTGGCATTTAGGTTTTGATGGCTCTGTAAATAGATTAGGAGTAGGAGATGGAGTTTGGATCTACAATTTAGAGAATGATCATTCAGAAGGATATGCTTTCAGGTTAAATTTCAAATGCACTAATAACATGGAAGAATATGAAGCATTACTGTTAGGCCTGCAAATTGTAAGAAAACTTGGAGCCAAAAGTCTTTCCATCATGGGAGACTCAGAAGTCATCATAAAAAAAGTTAAGGGAGAGTATCTTAAATAACCCTAGACTTAGCCAATACAGAGAATCCATTCTAGACTTGATAAATTGTTTTCTTGAAACTGACTTTTTTGTTATTCCAAGAAAGCAGAATATGCAAGCACATAGTTTAGCTATTTTTCCAGCACATGCAGGTTACCCTTTCAGCCAAATCATCAGTACACAGCTGAGGTAAAACATAGGCCAACCATACATGATAATTTGAAGTATTGGAAAATATTTTCACAAGACTCACAAATTTATAATTTTATGAATTATGAGGGAGAATTTCAAAACTGTAATATAGACACAAACTGTACATTAGAATATACCATAAATAATGAGATAGATGTAATGATGTAAATAATATAGAACCAACTAGATTCACTAAAGTAGAAATAGAACAATTAGAAGCAGCAGAAATTGAGGAATTAATCAATGATGAATCAGAAGTTTTAAATCTCAAATAAAACATTCTTCCTAAGTGATTAGTCCCATTAGAAGACCTCTTTGACTCCAATGATGTAGCTAGAAAACCTAAAATGGAGCCTCTAAGGTCAGATATAGAGGAATGCAACATAGGAACAAAAGAAAACCCCAAGCTCATTAAGATATCTAAGGCCTTACCTCCAACTGAAAAGTTGAAGTACATTAGCTTGTTTAAAGAGTTCCAAGATATCTTTGCCTGGAGTTGTGAAGACCTCAAGTCTTAAGATACCAGCATTATCCAGCATAGGATACCAATTAAAGAAAATCAAAAGCTCTTTAAACAAAATCTTAGGAGAATTAACCCCATTCTTATTCCATTAATAGAAAAAGAAGTTAAAATAATGTATGATGCCCAAATCATAGCACACATTAGATATTCTGATTGGGTCTCTAATTTAGTCCCCACTAGAAAGAAAACGAGAGGAATCATACTCTGTGTTGATTTCAGAAACTTAAACAAAGTATCACTGAAGGATAATTATCCCCTCCCTAAAATGGACCATATTATATAGAGGGTAGTAGGGTCATCTATAATTTCATTACTTGAAGGATTTTTTGGATACAACCAAATCCTAGTCTACCCTAAAGATCAAGCTAAGACTACATTTACCACTCACTAAGGAACTTTCATGTACTTGAAAATTCCCTTTGGACTGATGAATGTTGGAGCAACATTCCAAAGAGCCATGGACATAGCCTTTGCCAAGGAAATCCATGAATTTTTAGTCATTTATCTAGATGATATCACAGTGTTTTCAAAATCAGATAATGAAAATCTATATCATTTGAGAAGAGTATTCATTAAAATGTAGAAAGTTTGGTATATCCTTAAATCCTAAAAAGTCACCTTTTGGATTAGAAGAAGGAAAACCCTTGGGACACATTATTTAAAAAGAGGGCACTAGAATTGATCCAGCTAGAATAGAAGCAATCCTAAATATCAGTCATCCTAGAAACATTAGAGAATTACAATAATTTCTAGGCAAAATAAATTTTCTTAGAAGATTCATCCCTAACTTAGTAGAACTAATTATAAATTTGAACAACATGTTAAAAAAGGATTCAACACTTAAGTGGACAGTAGAGGCTAAGCAGTCTTTTGAAGTAGTCAAAGAAGCACTTACTAAAACACATGTCCTCATAAGTCCTAACTTTAACAAGGAGTTCATAATTTTTTCATTTGCTTCAGAACACACCATTGCATCAGTATTATTGCAAAAGAATGATGAGGGTCTTGAAAAACCCATTGATTTCTTTAGTAAAACTTTGAGAGGTGCAACACTATAGTATAAAATCATGGAAAAACAAGCTCTTACTTCAGTGAAAGCCATAAAGGATTTCAAAGTATATGTTCTCTACTCTCACATAATAGCATATGTTCCAAACTCAGTAGTAAAGGACATTGTAACTCAGAATGGTCCTGATGGAAAAAGAGCGAAATGGATTGCCATGATACTAGAATATAACATTGAAATCAAGCCTAAAAAATTGATCAAAGGCTAAGGTTTGGCCAAACTCATGGCTGAATCAAACTGTCAGTCCTTAGACATAAATTTCGTTTCTTCACTAGATGATCAAGAAGAGATGGCGACTCCAAAAATCAATGAAGCTTTCATAAATTCACCCTAGTATGCAGACCTTATATTTGTTTTATTCAACCTACAAGCTACTCCTAATTTATCTAGAACTAAAAGAAGATTCTTGAAAATGAAAGCAATGAAATATTGTATCTTAAATAATGCTTTATTTTGGAAAGATCATGGTGGCATCCTATTAAATTGTTTATTAAAAGATGAAGCTGACAAAATCATGCAAGAATTTTATGTAGGAGATTATGGACGACACCAATACTAGAAAACAACTGCTAACAAAATTTTGAGGGTAGTTTTTTACTGGCCCAACCTTTTTGTAGATGTCCGAAAGTATGTGACCTCCTGTCACAAATGTCAAATATTTGAAGGGACGAAGAAAATCTTACCATTACCCCTCAAACCTATCTCAGTAGAAATTCCATTTTAACAATGGGGTTTAGACTTTATTGGTGAAATTCTCCCACTCTCCTTATGCCAAGCATAAATGGATATTGACAACCACCGATTAATTTTTCCAAGTGGATAAAATCCATCCATTCTGTACAAAGCCACAAACTCTATCATTATATCATTTCTTGAGAACAAAAATCCTTTCTAGATTCGGATGCCCACAAAAGCTCATTATCGATAATGTCGTCGCCTTCAAATCCAAGAAAATGATAAATTTTTGTAACAAATACCATATCACCCTAGGCCATTCCACTATCTACTACCCTCAAGGTAATGGGCTAGCAGAAATTTTCAAATAAATCCTAGTCAAAATCATCAACAATTTGTTAGAAGATAACAAGAAAAATTGGAATAAAAAGGTTGGTTTAATGCTCTATGGGCAAGTGTGACTAACTACCAAGAAATCTATTAGTACATCTCCTTATCAATTGGTATATGGTATGGATGTTGTTTTTCCATATTCATTAGGAGTGCCAGTAATGAAAATGATTCAAGAGCTACAAGTAGAACCAAATGACATCCAAAGGAGGATAAATCAAACAATACATTTGCAACAAACTAGGGAAGAAGCTTATATCAAATCCTAAGTGATTCAGACAAAATCAATAATATCTTTGATAATAAAAATAAAGCAAATGATTTCTTTATAGGTGATCAAGTACTGAAATTGGATTCCAGAAGGGAACAGAAAGGAAAACATGGGAAATTTTATTTTCTCTGGAAGGGCCCATACATCATTTATGGTTACAGAGGCAAAAAATGCATTTTTCTTGAAAGAGTTAGATGGAACAGATTTACCAGGTGGACCAGTCAATGGTAGAATTTTGAAGCACTATTTTTCATCATATTAACCAATAGTTCATTCATTCTATTTTTCTCATTGTAAATATCATAGAAAATTTAATATTGGATTGGATGATTATCTTATAAAGTTGAAGCCTGAAAAATAAATCTTGAAGCTTTACATATATAACATCATATGTTTGAATAAAGGAGATCACAAAAGGTGGTTCCAAGCAAAGCAAAGTCAAAGTTCCAAGGTCATTGATCAGAAATTTCTTGACATCTCACGAGGATATGCCATCCCAAAGTGGAGCCACTGTTAGGTTCCTATAATAATAGGGATCATAATTTTGAATTGGCTATGTTTAGTATTGTAATATTGTGCATACCTTGGCTTTTTTAAAATGTTTTCCATATTAAAAAAATGAAAAGAGGGTATGTCCTAAAAGAATAATCAAAGGACCAAAAGAAAAGAAGATAAAAAAAGGATATAAAATATGAACCCCCCAAAAAGAAGCAAAAATAAATTATGAAAGTGTCGCACATTCAAATGCCACTACTCTTAGTTACTTTACTTTTGCAAATAAAATTGTGTGCAGCTTGTCCAAAATGCCACAATTCATGATGATGATACAGTCTAATTTTGATCATTCATTCCTTTAAATTTGATGTCATCATAGTTAGTGAATAAAGATCTGACCAAACCATTTAATCTTGGCAGATCAGTAGTTAGGCAGAGAATAAAAATAAGCTCATAAGTTTAATCTGAGCCATTGGAAGATATAAGGTTATAAATAAGTTGGTTTTCTTATCAAAAGAAAATAAAAGGGACAACAATCTAAAATGCACCCACTAAATGAAATAAAAATGTTAGGATAAATAAAGGGTAGTTAGGATGCTTTCAAAAGTTATGGAAAGCATCATTCAATTTATTCCTTATCATTAATATCCTTCTAAAACCTTCCCCTTATGCTAAGTCCCTCTTTCCTCTCTTCGAAACCATTTCCCCTCCTATAAACCCATTTCTCACTCCTAAAAACCTTTTTCCCCTTTAAAAAACCTATTGTCTTTTCTAAAACCCCCTTTTCCCCTTAACTAACTTTATTTTTTTCATAAAACAAAAAAACCCACTTTTTCAATAGTTTTAAATGCAAAATATTTTTCGAGCCCCACTTTGGAATAACCATCCCACTGTATATATTTACTAACCCCCATCTCATTTTACAACTCTACATATATATTCCCAACTTCTTTGATTTAACCTTTCCACATAATATATTTCTTAACCCCCATTTAAATAATCCCCGACCCCCTTTTCTGTGTTACCTTCCGCATAACATTTACCCTGACCCCACTTTCATTTAACCCTATACCTATTTATTACTTGACCCCAATTCCTTTGAAAACTCATTGGCCATTAGATCACCTCCAGCTAGATATAACAACCAATAAAGCTTTTCGCACCCCCCAAAGTCTGATATTTAAAACCAATAGGGGGGGTGTGAAATGGGTGGTTTTATCCACCCCCTCCCTTGCCACGTAGCGTCACGAGATTTTGTCGCACCCCCCATTCCCCAAACTGCCAAACTACTTTTCTCGTGCAATAAACCACCCAACCCATGCGATAAACCACTTAGAATTTCAAAAAATAATAAACAAATAGAACCCCCACGCCATGCAATAAAGTCTCAGTTTTCAAAAATAATAAAGCCTTTCCCTTTACAATTATTTTGCAAATTTTGTTGAATTTCGAATAGACCAAAAGCCATTGTCAAACAGAACTAAAAACCCGCTTGCCTCCCTGCAAACCTTTGTTTTCAATTACAATTTTTTATTTTGCAAGTGATTAGCGGAACGAGGAAATGGATAAATAGTTTAATACTAGTTCCAACCTCTTTGCTCCAGACTTAAGGGATATGAATTCGAAGGCTTTTTACTAAGCAGAAGATTATGTACAACAATAGATCAGAAAGAAACAATTGAAACGAAGACAGTGATTGTTGCCAGGGATAAAACATCTACACCAGTAACAACAAATTTCATACTAAGTGCTCTGCATGACACATTTTTATTTTGCATGAAGTTAAAACATGTCTTTTTAGTAAAAAACCACTTTTACTAAAGACATAGAAACAAGATGGTTTTTACCACAACATAATGAAAGTCAAATCCGAGATGAAGAAACACGAGAAGATTAATGTGATTTACTATGACAGGTTAAAGAGAAAACAGGTTAAAGAAAGACAGATGAAAGAGCATACAAGTAAAACAACATGCAGACGAAAGAAGACAGATGAAAACAAAGATAACGTGAAAGAAACAAATAGATTAGAATAATAAAAGAAAACATGGACATATTTCAGTCAGTTACTAGGTGTCACTACCTTCTTGCATGAAGATATTTTATTTTCCTTAAATAAATCCTAGTCAGTTGACAAGATATTTTTGTAATAAATTGTATAAATACTTCATAATTTCGAAGTATTGAGGGTGGACTTATGAATATCTCCATATTTTACTAATCTATTCCCAGAGGGTTATTGTACCATTTCTAGTTGACAGATAAGACAAGTTATAAAGAAATTTCTTTACAGTGTTCATGTGTTGAGTTATCTCAGTGAAGTATATATTTCAATTCTTCATGTTCTTTTCTTAATTATTCCATAAAATTTAATGTGTTCTAAATTTAAGTGTTATAACAAGAATTTTAATGTAGAATTTGTTTAAATTCACTCTAACTTTGACCCGTTATACATTTCTATGTTTTCTTCGATATTCGGTTTAGAGAATTCTTAATTTCCCTCTAATCCCGATTGACCTCCTTCACCTTCCTTCATTATCTCGGTTTAAGGAATTCTTAATTTCTTCTTGACCCCGATTGAAAACCCACTTCACCATTCAACCTTGAGATCTAATTTTTCTCACCTATCCCGCTCCTATAACACTTTCTTTATAAATTGATCTTGTTATGTTTTTTAAAGCATTTGACTCCATAGCCCAATGGAAAATGGAAAAGAACCTATCCATCTAAATCATTAGATCCACCAACCAAATCAAACCAATCCAAAACAAGCATACATAACTAGCCTAAAATTTATTAAACAAACAAAGTTAACTCATTTAGAGAGCCCTCTTTGAGAATTAGGAAGGCTAGGTCCTAATCTCCAAAAATGGATGATAGTTACCTCTGATATTTATTTTTAATGCCTAGAACAACCCTTGAAAATTTTGGAGTGATAACACATGTGATGTTACCTTATGTGCCGAGTATGGGTATGCCTACTCTCAAAAAAATAATGTCATGATATAAATGTATTGTCATAAATCAATCTCTTTGGTTTTTCTAGATCCCGACTTGTCACAAGGTAAAGCACTTCAATCATCGGTCACCATTTCTAACTTTAGGTTTGCTGTGGGGAAATCTATTATAGGAAATTTTGTCACATCTAGTAAATAGGCCTCCTAATGGGATCAATCAACATCCTTTCCCCCTTGTCATCATCATTGCACAAATCCCTAAGCATGCCTCTTTCATTCACTAGAGTTTATGCCTCGAAATTACATCATCTCGAACCGAGGTTTAGGACCAACACTCCCTCACGTCTTGTTGGACTATGTACACCTACAAGTTTCTCCATTATGGCCTTCTTTTTATCATCTACAGGTTTCCCCCATCGTGTCTTGTGTTGATCACCTACAGAGTTTCTCCCCTTTACACCTATGTTGGTTCTAGAATTTTTTGAAAAAGAGAGAGAATCCCGAAACCTCCATTTCTAAAAGCTTCTAGGATCTGTTGTAACTATTTACCTCAAATAAGAATCTTAAATCCTATCTTATCCTAACTTGTATTTTCCATCCCTTATCCTTTGATCCCATCCTCCCATCAAAGGTGGATCCAAAACATTAGGTTGGTAATTGGATAAGAAATCGCAACTTACCACACTCCATATATTTCATGTCCTTCCATATGCAAGGGGTTGGATATTACCTACAACTTTCCTCTTCCTCTCGTCACAACTACACTTGTTGTAATGGATATTACCTACAACTTTCCTTCTCCACTATGTGCAAACACAAATTCTTTATGGCCATAATTAATATAATACATCAAATCCATCTCCGACTCTCTTCTATGAAGAGCTAGCCAAATTTGATACCACTTTGAAGCAGACAAAATTTAAGTTTTCCTAAACAAATCACTCATATAAAACATTATCTAATAAACATATGGTCAAAACCCATATTATCGCTCACATAAAATTCTATCAACCGCTACTATTCAATTTTATTTAAACAACACAACCATTCGAGAGACTCAATTTCATATCATTTTCAAATTTCACACACAAACTAGAATTCCTCAAGAAATCATGCATGTGCATAGTTCATACACAAAAATTATGAAACTCTATTTCATTAGTTAAAATATGTACATATATGCTACCCAATACTCTTCTTCCCTCTACTGAATTCTCAACATGTGCTTCAGCTTCACCTGCAACTTTTTCCATTTCACTTTCTTCCGTAGCACCTATACGCATATTTTATATTCAACTTCTTGTTGTAATAGCTCCATAAGCACATTCAAATGTGCCTTCATTATATTAGTCATCTCTTTCTCAATTTCCTCATCCCTCATCTTCCTTATGCCAACTTCTTTAGCATTTTCTTTCATATGATTGTGAATTCTAACTAAACCCTTGACATGACTATCAGTAGTCAGTGTCACTTCCTTCTTTCATGAAATCTCCTTGTCCATATGTGAGCTGTAATCTAGAAAACACCTCAACACTTCAATTGAACCTTCTTTCTAAGCACTCTTAGCTCTCTTGGATGTTACATATACCTTACTCACTTACTGATAACTTATGGTTTTCCTCTTCCTCTTCAAAAATTCATTTTAATGTTGGGTTTTGTCACAATTCATTCTCTTGAGAGCTCTGCATGCTCCCTCTTCTCTGTCACAACTACACTTGTTCCCCAATGGATATTACCTACAACTTTCCTTCCCCACTATGTGCAAACACAAATTCTTTATAGCCATAGTGTATATAATACATCAAATCCATCTCCGACTCTCTTCACATGAAGAGCTAGCCAGAATGATACCACTTTGAAGCAGCAAAATTTAAGTTTTCCTAAACAAATCACTCATATAAAACATTATCTAATAAACATATGGTCAAAACCCATATTATCACTCACATAAAATTCTATCAACTGCTACTGTTCAATTTTATTTAAACAACACAACCATTCAGAGACTCAATTTCATATCATTTTCAAATTTCACACACAAACTAGAATTCCTCAAGAAATCATGCATGTGCATAGTTCATACACAAAAATTATGAAACTCTATTTCATTAGTTAAAATATGTACATATATGCTACCCAGTACTCTTCTTCCCTCTACTGAATTCTCAACCTGTGCTTCAGCTTCACCTGCAAATTTTTCCATTTCACTTTCTTCCGTAGCACTTATACGCATATTTTATATTCAACTTCTTGTTGTAATAGCTCCATAAGCACATTCAAATGTGCCTTCATTATATTAGTCATCTCTTTCTCAAATTCCTCATCCCTCATCTTCCTTATGCCGACTTCTTTAGCATTTTCTTTCATATGATTGTGAATTCTAACTAAACCCTTGACATGACTATCAGTAGTCGGTGTCACTTCCTTCTTTCATGAACTCTCCTTGTCCATATGTGAGTTGTAATCTAGACAACACCTCAACACTTCAATTGAACCTTCTTTCTAAGCACTCTTAGCTCTCTTGGATGTTACATATACCTTACTCACTTACTGATAATTTATGGTTTTCTTCTTCCTCTTCAGCAATTCATTTTAATGTTGGGTTTTGTCACAATTCATTCTCTTGAGAGCTCTGCATGCTCCCTCTTCCTCTGTCACAACTACACTTTTTGTAATGGATATTACCTACAACTTTCCTTCTCCACTATGTGCAAACACAAATTCTATATGGCCATAATTAATATAATACATCAAATCCATCTCCGACTCTCTTCTATGAAGAGCTAGCCAAATTTGATACCACTTTGAAGCAAAAAAATTTAAGTTTTCCTAAACAAATCACTCATATAAAACATTATCTAATAAACATATGGTCAAAACCCATATTATCGCTCACATAAAATTCTATCAACCGCTACTATTCAATTTTATTTAAACAACACAACCATTCAGAGACTCAATTTCATATCATTTTCAAATTTCACACACAAACTATAAATTCTCGAAATCATGCATGTGCATAGTTCATACACAAAAATTATGAAATATAACTGTTGGATTAAAATATGTACATATATGCTACCCAGTACTCTTCTTCCCTCTACTGAATTCTCAACCTGTGCTTCAGCTTCACCTGCAACTTTTTCCATTTCACTTTCTTCCGTAGCACCTATACGCATATTTTGTATTCAACTTCTTGTTGTAATAGCTCCATAAGCACATTCAAATGTGCCTTCATTATATTAGTCATCTCTTTCTCAAATTCCTCATCCCTCATCTTCCTTATGCCGACTTATTTAGCATTTTCTTTCATATGATTGTGAATTCTAACTAAACCCTTGACATGACTATCAATAGTTGGTGTCACTTCCTTCTTTCATGAACTCTCCTTGTCCATATGTGAGCTGTAATCTAGACAACACATCAACACTTCAATTGAACCTTATTTCTAAGCACTCTTAGCTCTCTTGGATGTTACATATACCTTACTCACTTACTGATAACTTATGGTTTTCCTCTTCCTCTTCAACAATTCATTTTAATGTTGGGTTTTGTCACAATTCATTCTCTTGAGAGCTCTGCATGCTCCCTCTTCCTCTATCACAACTACACTTGTTGTAATGGATATTACCTACAACTTTCCTTCTCCACTATGTGCAAACACAAATTCTTTATGGCCATAATTAATATAATACATCAAATCCATCTCCGACTCTCTTCTATGAAGAGCTAGCCAAATTTGATACCACTTTGAAGCAGAAAAATTTAAGTTTTCCTAAACAAATCACTCATATAAAACATTATCTAATAATCATATGGTCAAAACCCATATTATCGCTCACATAAAATTCTATCAACCGCTACTATTCAATTTTATTTAAACAACACAACCATTCAGAGACTCAATTTCATATCATTTTCAAATTTCACACACAAACTAGAATTCCTCAAGAAATCATGCATGTGCATAGTTCATACACAAAATTATGAAACTCTATTTCATTAGGTTAAAATATGTACATATATGCTACCCGATACTCTTCTTCCCTCATCGAATTCTCAACCTCGTGCTTCAGCCTTCACTCGCAAATTTTTTCCATTTCACTTTCTTCCGTAGCACTTATACGCATATTTTATATTCAACTTCTTGTTGTAATAGCTCCATAAGCACATTCAAATGTGCCTTCATTATATTAGTCATCTCTTTCTCAAATTCCTCATCCCTCATCTTCCTTATGCCGACTTCTTTAGCATTTTCTTTCATATGATTGTGAATTCTAACTAAACCCTTGACATGACTATCGCAGTCGGTGTCACTTCCTTCTTTCATGAACTCTCCTTGTCCATATGTGAGTTGTAATCTAGACAACACCTCAACACTTCAATTGAACCTTCTTTCTAAGCACTCTTAGCTCTCTTGGATGTTACATATACCTTACTCACTTACCGATAATTTATGGTTTTCTTCTTCCTCTTCAAAGAATTCATTTTAATGTTGGGTTTTGTCACAATTCATTCTCTTGAGAGCTACGCATGCTCCCTCTTCCTCTGTCACAACTACACTTGTTGTAATGGATATTACCTACAACTTTCCTTCTCCACTATGTGCAAACACAAATTCTTTATGGCCATAATTAATATAATACATCAAATCCATCTCCGACTCTCATACTATGAAGAGCTAGCCAAATTTGATACCACTTTGAAGCAACAAAATTTAAGTTTTCCTAAACAAATCACTCATATAAAACATTATCTAATAAACATATGGTCAAAACCCATATTATCGCTCACATAAAATTCTATCAACCGCTACTATTCAATTTTATTTAAACAACACAACCATTCGTGAGACTCAATTTCATATCATTTTCAAATTTCACACACAAACTAGAATTCCTCAAGAAATCATGCATGTGCATAGTTCATACACAAAAAATTATGAAACTCTATTTCATTAGTTAAAATATGTACATATATGCTACCCAAGTACTCTTCTTCCCTCTACCGAATTCTCAACTCCGTGCTTCAAATCTTCACTCGCAACTTTTTCCATTTCACTTTCTTCCGTAGCACCTCATACGCATATTTTATATTCAACTTCTTTTTGTAATAGCTCCATAAGCACATTCAAATGTGCCTTCATTGTATTAGTCATCTCTTTCTCAAATTCCTCATCCCTCATCTTCCTTATGCCGACTTCTTTAGCATTTTCTTTCATATGATTGTGAATTCTAACTAAACCATTGACATGAATATCAATAGTCGGTGTCACTTCCTTCTTTCATGAACTCTCCTTCTCCATATGTGAGCTGTAATCTAGACAACACCTCAACACTTCAATTGAACCTTCTTTCTAAGCACTCTTAGCTCTCTTGGATGTTACATATACCTTACTCACTTACTGATAACTTATGGATTTCCTCTTCCTCTTCAACAATTCATTTTAATGTTGGGTTTTGTCACAATTCATTCTCTTGAGAGCTTCCGCATGCTCCCTCTTCCTCTGTCACAACTACACTTGTTGTAATGGATATTACCTACAACTTTCCTTCTCCACTATGTGCAAACACAAATTCTTTATGGCCATAATTAATATAATACATCAAATCCATCTCCGACTCTCTTCTATGAAGAGCTAGCCAAATTTGATACCACTTTGAAGCAGTAAAAATTTAAGTTTTCCTAAACAAATCACTCATATAAAACATTATCTAATAATCATATGGTCAAAACCCATATTATCGCTCACATAAAATTCTATCAACCGCTACTATTCAATTTTATTTAAACAACACAACCATTCAGAGACTCAATTTCATATCATTTTCAAATTTCACACACAAACTAGAATTCCTCAAGAAATCATGCATGTGCATAGTTCATACACAAAATTATGAAACTCTATTTCATTAGTTAACACTCAAGATAAAAATATAGTCTTACCAATATTACAAAAATAAAAAATAAAAAAAACCAGTTTACATTATCAAACAAATATTACATATAATAGACATAATAACAAGTAGTCCTACCAAACTTTAAAAATAATACTTTATATTATTAAACAAATATTTTCCACAATCGAAATCATTTAATTTTTTTTGAATTAAACTAATAAAATACAACGAAACAATAGGTTTATTAAAAGTGAGAAATACTTTACATTATCAGTTAATTTTTTTTTAAATTAAACTAACAAAATACCAGGAAATGATATCTTTATTAAAAAATAATAAATGCCTTAAATTATAAAAAAAAACATTTTAAACAATCGAGATCGTTTAATTTTTTTTAAATTAAACTAATGAAATACCATGAAACCGTACCTAACGGTGCTCACCAAGCCACCCCACCCAAATCAATCGAGATCAGTTAATATTTTTAAAATTAAACTAATGAAATACCATGAAACATTGCCTAATCCAAGTTAAGACCACGGTGGTCACCAAGGCAACATATCCAAAATCTACGGGACAGTCCACTCAAATTCTACATTCTTCTGACCGACCAAAACACTTTTCGAGGTCCACTTACCTATGTGGGCTTTGTATATATGAACCACATGGAACAGCAAACAAAAAAACTCATTAACGTCATCTTTTTTCTGTGACGAACTGAAAACACAACAACCAACCAACAACCAAAAAACATTCCAAAATGGAGAGTTTCACCGAGCAAGAAGAGGCGACGAGGGTGGCAACAATTTTCGAAATGGTAGAAGACTCTATCTCGGCATCACAGAGAGGACAAGGTAACAAACGAGGAAGAAAGAGGAAGCTCTCTAGAGATTCAGTGTTCATCCCTGCATGGAGAGAAGCAACTATACGTTTTGCGTAAAATCTTCCCATGAAACTATTGATTCAGAGTTTGATAGTTTTTATCCCAATTTCCGACCCAACAAAAGGATTTGTACTCGGAGGTGAATCCGGTCAAAACTCCATGGGTCATAATTGTCCCGTAGAAAGAGAAGGAGAAAGATGGGGAGAGTGTTTTATCTTCCACTGATATATTGCGTAACATTGTTCTAAGACTGCGATACAAACTCGATTTGGTAACCTCTCGGTCCATATCCCATCATCGCTCTGAGTTTATGATTCCAAATATTTCCGGGGTATGTATGACCGAATAGAACAATGCATTGTAGTGAACAACCATAACTTAGATATGTGGGCTTTCGGTGTTATTTCCGGACGCCGGGTTTTACGATGAAGGTCCCTTGTGATTGGGATACATTGGGCATGAAGACTCTCGGTGTCAAAGCAAGCTGCAGCGTGGCTTATTTTTTGGTGGCCGGATCCGACTTAACCTTATTTCTTGTAAACCCTCTTACCAATCGAGTGCAAAAGTTTTGCCAAGGATTTTCCCACACGCTCGCAAACGTATTCAATTCCCGAAATCTCTCATAGTTCATGGAACAACGAGAGATAATAGTCGATGAAGAACCAAAGGAAGTTACAGCAGTTTCTCTGTTTGGTAATTGTGAAGATAATGGCAATAGTTTTTGTTCACCTTGCTAGATATGACTCCACAATAAATACATGGAAGGTTGACAAAAATTTCCACATGAGATACATTAATGGCCCATTATCTTCAAACGAATGTTTCCGAGCCCTCTCGCGGAGTTATCGTGTACATAATCATGTTATTGCTTGTTTGTCTGCAAATACTAATTTCTTTTTTTATTCCCTGTGAAAACAACATATTGCTCCATCGTTCGTATGGGAACTTACGACGACAGTAGGGAATTGAGATCCATAATTTTTACAGAAATCATAATCATATAAGATATTTCCCCACCATGGTGCCCTATAATCCGGAACATCGTGCATTGATTGGGAAATTGAATGGAAAAAAGCAGTTGTTGGAGATGTATATGGGAGGCTTCCTATAGTCCCCCATTCGAGCTGAAAATAGGGATGGTTGATCGCATCACAAAGCAATGGAATCCCTTGAAGGTTATCACAACCGAATTTATGCAAACCATGATTGAATCCTCGAGAGGAGCACTGACTTTTCTTGCAGATAGGGAGATGGTTTAGACAATATTTGGCTAATGTTGAGGGGTATACGGTATATGTTGCAATATACAATAAGCATCGAGATCCCTGCAGCACTACCCGTTGTCCAGAGGTGGATACATGGATGTCAACATTCCTTGGAAAGTCGTTTTTGAAGGTCTCGTGATTTTTATGCAACAGCTTGATTGATCGTTGTTGGACTTATTTACACTCGTTTAGTTTTTAGTTTTATATTGACGTTAGTTTAGTTTTTATATTGACATTAAATTTGTGTGGTAAATAGTTTTTTATTTTTTTTCTCATATTGTGTGTGTAATTGGGGTATAAATAGTTTTTTGAATATGGGGAAATGTTGAGGTTTAATGTAAGTATGTCAACAATTTTTAAATATTCAATATTGAAGCAATGTTGAGGTTTAATGTAAGTATGTCAATATTTTTTAAATGTTGGCCAGATAACATAAAAAAATTAGATTCAATCACCAAATATATAATTAGCCAAATGATTTTATATATTCAAATAGGACTTTATTAGTATGGTTAAGAGTTCATTTATCTCATAATAAAAGAAGTTCGGTCTATAAAAGGTATCAATAAAGAGTCATTGAGCACCATGGATCAATATCTGAGCTCATGTAAGCCTTCTAACTTAGAACACCCATAAATCAATATCTGAGCTCTTGAATGTCTTCTAATTGAGGGCTACTACTAGACTTCCTTTATGTGTCTAAATCCCAAGGAGAAAAGTTGAGGTTTTGACACATAATCCCTGGTTTTTTCTTCTAATATTTCTGGCTATCTTTTGAGGGTTTATATGGTATTGTTGAGGGATAGATTAAAAATAAAAAAACCCGAAAATTAGTTTGAGGGATTTTTCAAGGGCTTATAGTGAAAATGTTGAAGCAAAATCGTGAATGGAAAAACTTCAAAGTGGCCATTAGTTCTTGGAAAATAACTGGGGTTGTATTTCTCATAGAAGGGCTATTACTACTCATACTACTTCATCTAGCAACCAGACTCCTTAACTATGGATGATTCTACAAAAATATAAATAAAATTACTTAAATGTTAATGATTTTTTAAAATAAGTATATTATAAAAAAAATTAATTAAATATAAATATTAAAAAGTTATATATATAGCTTAGAAGCATCTTAACATTGGATTTATCAAAAGCGAGAGAGGATCAAATATGCTGGAGGTGCAAATATTTCCTCAAGTTTTGCACTTAAAAAAAAGAGGATTGCAACTTAGAAAATTTGATCTCTCTCACTCTCATAGATAAAGAGTTAAGATGAATCTAGGATGGTTATAAACATCAACATTAATGTTAACTGTAGACTAATGGAACATAAAATTTACATTTATTCTATTGCATTTTAATTATTAAAAAATAAAATTCATAGATATAACCAAATGTATGACAAACAATGATAATATATAAAACCTGATATGTAATTTCTAAATATGGTTTCATTGTTTTTAGTTTAAATTCTAACATTTTAATTTATTCTAAGAGGATAAGGTTTACAAAATTCCTTCTTTGTTAATGAGTTTAAATTTCACTTTTGACATTATATTTTTCCAATAATATAAATTTCATTAAAATTTGAGCTCTAGACACAATGTTATGAAACTCATAAGTTTAGTTGTTTTATGCTATGTTTTTTTTTTTTTTTTTGTAAGTAAGTTAGGATCATTATATTATAATATAAACAGAGATTACAGCATGGAGGCTCGAAGAATTATGGCTTTGACAGAACAGTGGCCTGCTTCTTTTCGAGCTTACAAAGGACTGAGTTTGACTGAGCTGAACACTAGCTGTATTTATAACCATCTTAGCCCTTAGATATTATATTATATTATTATATTAAATAAGTATATTATAATTTTTTTTTAATTAAATATAAATATTAAAAAGTTATATATATAGCTTAGAAGCATCTTAACATTGGATTTATCAAAAGCAGAGAGGATCAAATATCTGGAGGTGCAAATCTTTCCTCAAGTTTTGCACTTAAAAAAAGAGGATTGCAACTTAGAAAATTTGATCTCTCTCAGCCCTTATAGATAAAGAGTTAAGATGAATCTAGGATGGTTATAAACATCAACATTAATATTAACTGTACATTAATGGAACATAAAATTTACATTTATTCTATTGCATTTTAATTATTAAAAAATAAAATTCATAAATATAACCAAATGTATGACAAGCAATGATAATATATAAAACTTGATATGTAATTTCTAAATATGGTTTCATTGTTTTTAGTTTAAATTCTAACATTTTAATTTATTCTAAGAGGATAAGGTTTGCAAAATTCCTTCTTTGTTAATGAGTTTAAATTTCACTTTTGACATTATATTTTTCCAATAATATAAATTTCATTAAAATTTGAGCTCTAGACACAATGTTATGAAACTCATAAGTTTATTTGTTTTATGCTATGTTAGTAGTAGCATAGTTAACCAAATGTATTCTTGGACTTTGTGATTGTTTAGGAACTTACAATTTAACATTCCCTTCCTCCCTTGAATCACAGGTTTGAATAATTGTACCAATAACATTTTTTATCTTCAATATGAAATTGTTGGACTAAGTTTCTATGAAGATTTGTTTAGAAAACCACCAATATCTAAATCAGAAGTGACAAGCTATCATGTTTGAACATATACCTTGAATAAAATAAATTATTTTATGTTAAGGAGACTAGTTGTTATGCTGGAATCCTTAATTGTTGATTGAATGTTGATAAGGCTTTGAAACGTGAAGTTTCATATTTGATGTTCCCCCTTGTTAGGTGTAAGGTGAGAAGTTTTCAATAGTTCATTATGGAATGGAAAGGATCCAAACTAGGGTATTGAATTTTTTAGGTAATGGATTTTCTAGTTGACTACTAACCATCTTCCATGGAAATTAGTGGTTTATGGTTTACCATTAACCAATCTACTTTGAATTCTAGATGACCACTAAAAATCTTCTATGAATAATAAACCAATAACCAATATTTTTCTTCTTCACAAATTCTATGGTTATTGATATTCCATGTTTGATTAGTTGATTCTATTAAGTAATTTGTATCTCACTATGCATCAAAATCCTGTTGAAAATGCAGCAAGATGATGGTGAAATGAAGTCGCCTTCACTAAGTGGGCCCGCAGGCAAATTCTGGCGCAAAATCTATTTTTAGACTATGTCTATTTTTAGACATATGGAGCATGGTCCAGGGATTCCAGTATGAGATTCTTGGAGCATTGGTCATGTTGGTAAAAATAGATGGGAATCTATTTTTGTGACCTATAGGTCGAAGAGGTCGAAGTCTATTTTTAGACTGCCTCTCCTAAAAATAGGGAAGTCAAATATTATTTACCCTTAATAATATTTGGACTCTAAACAACAGTTTACTCTCTTGGAGCACTTCAGTTCAAGCTACATAAGTGGCTCATGCATCTGACAGAGGAATCACGTGATTCCCAAGGGTTTGATGGCATCATGCATGGTTGACTTCAGTTGGACTTCAGTGGCAGAAGTTTGGAGGAGTTAATGAGACAGATAGTGGAGTTGTGTTCTCTTTATTTTAGTTGAACTAGTTGAGATTAGTTTAACTAGCTAATCAATTAGTTATGAGTGGAGTGAATTAAATATTATTTAATTCATTAATTAGTAACTCATTATTCAACTCAAGAACACATCAGTTCACTACAGTGTATGATCAGTTCAGTGGAGACCAGTGAAAGAGGTAGATGAAAGGGTGGAGTTAGCTATCAATGGCGACATCAGTTGTGCATGAGATTTGCACCACACTTGGAGGAATTTCCCATGATGATTGCGCTGTCAAGCCAAGGAGATTCGAACCTTGGATCTCTATATAGACAGGCCTGGATTGCGCAATAGAGGAAAGGCAATTGGCGGTGAGTTTTGAACCAGTAACCTGTTCAAAACTGAGCTAGATTGTGGGTAAATGTATGAGAAAGTACTGAGTACTTGTGAGGAGTATTGTACCGAGTTTGTTACTTGATTTATCCATTATAATATACACAATAGCTGCGGGGTTTTCAGCTATAAGCTTTCCCCATACATACTATGTTAATGTGTATGATGATTTGATGTGTTATCACTTGATTTTATTTCCGCATGTTTGATGATCTGAGTGGAAGAGATTATGTGTTGCATATAAATTCGAATTGTATGTGATCAGGATAGTCTCGGTGGATAATTAATCATTATTCAGCAAATTTCTACATGGTATCGGAGCTATTGAAGTTCAGATTGATCATCACAGTGATGACAAACTTATTTCGATAGACAGAGTCTGCATGCGGGCCAGGTAGCCTCCGGATTCATCTTTCTTCGGAAAGTGAAAGGTCTGGTAAACGCCCCTTGCAGTCGATCTCTGTGCTAGAAATAATTTGTTCTCACAGATCTAGAGTGGTTGAGCTTTGAGGTGGAATTCGAAATTTTGCAGCAGTTTTGTTTTCTTGGTGCCAGTGTTGAAAATGTCTTTCAACGGTTTGCGACTCGAATATGCTCTTGAAGGCAGTTCGAATTATGTTGCATGGAAAGATCGCATGGAAAGCATGATAGAAGATAATGGTCCGAAGGAGTTCTAATAGATACGGATGTCCAAAAGCCCACCGATGCGATATCCGAAGTCGATGCATGGCAAAAGAAGATGGCGAAGTGTCGAAGGGATCCCGTTGGAGGGCGTCAAGGATCATATTGTATCCAACCCGGCTATGGAAAGAGCTACTCCATATTTAATGTGGAAAAGCTTTCGACGTCGATCTATTCCTATAGTAAGAGTGACCAAAGGAAGCCGGGCGCTCCAAAGCATAAGCTCGGGAACATCAAGATGGAGAAAGGCGTGACGCATCGCCAAATACCTCACGCAAGTTCACTCAGTCGAGATGAGCTGGGAAGTGTGGGGGTGACTCGTCGATGAAGAGGACATGGTCGACACCGGCTCTCCTTGGTCTTCCGAAAGGCTTGGCACTCATATCAAGGATAGTGTCAATGGTCGGGAGAATCTCGTCGATGGGAGCGCCTTTGGGCGGATCTCATGCGGGAGGAGATAAGAGAGGACTACTCGAGATGGATCTTCATCGAAGGGAGCCGATGAAGAAAACTGCGCTTTGGTTGCCAAAGCAAAGAAAGCGAGAAAGGTAAGAAAACCTCTCATTCCGGGTGCAAAGGGCAAGAAGCGAGGATATGGCGAAAGTGAAGTGTTTTCACTCGCCATGATCACGGACATTATGCTACCAATTGTCCAAAGAAGAAGAAGAACAAGCAAGCGGAAGATGCTCGCAGGTGGAGGAAGCTTTGGCTTCACAGTTCGAGCTTGAATTTTCACGCCGATCGCATGCTTGGTTTCAAGTGTGATGGGATCGGTATGGTTCTTGGACAGCGGTCGTCATTTCATATGACGAGAGATCTGGGAGTTGTTCTTGGTCCTGGAGGACAAAGATTTGGGTGTGCACATCAAGATGGGCGATGATGGTAGATACAATGCGATCGGTATCGGTACCTATATCCTTTCGGAGGGAGTCCGGTAAACCCTTTGTATTGAAGGACGTCATGCATGTACACGGATTGAAGAAGAACTTGATCTCTATGTCGATGTTGGAGGATAAGGGGTATGATGTGGTCTTCGGTCGAAGGAAAAGCCTTCCTCGCCCAGCAGTGAAGACTACCGAGAGACCCGGAAGATAGGGGTTCGCGACCAAGAACCTTTATCGCGTTGTGTAGATGACGCTGCGCATGCTATGGCATGAAAAGCGGGAGAAGTGGTGAGCCGGGATGATCGAGGGCGAACCGTGGCACGCAGAGATTGGGCCACCTTCACCATGGAGCTTTTGGAAGACTTCCGCGACGATTTCTACCGGGCTTCCTAGGGGCACCCTGCGCGGTCGGATCACTACAAGGGAGTGTACTTTGGGGGAAGTATGTGAAAGCCACTTTTCACGAGAAGGATAGTCGCGCCACGACGATCCTTGAGAGAGTTCACACGGACGTGCTGTGGTCCTTTCTCGATTGCTTCGACGACCAAAGCACAAGTATTATGTGATCTTTGTTGATGATTTCTCTCGAATAGTGCTTTGGATCTTCTTCATGCGAGAAGAAGAGCGATACACATTCGCGAAGTTCCGTGAGTTTAAAGCACCGGTCGAGAAGGAGCTCGAGGGGAAGAAGGTGATTGCTCTAAGGAGTGATAATGGTGGTGAATTCATCTCGGCCGAATTCAAGGAGTCTCTCAGCGCGAGTAAGGGATTTCGGAGAAGAGCTCATCGCACCCCATAACCCACGGCGTAACGGGGTGGCTGAGCGGAAGAACGTAACGATCGTGGGTGCCGCACGGCAATGTTGCATGATCGTGGCCTACCCCTTCACTTGTGGTGCCGAGGCATGCAATACAAAGAGTGTATGTGCGGTAACCGTTTTTCCTCACAAGGTTCTTGGGCATGAGTACACCTGAGGGAGAGCTTATTCCCTGCAAGAGGCCCTGATATTTCCCATTTGCGGATTTTTGCCCTCCCGTCTACACAGCATGTGACGAAGGATGCGAGAAAGGAAGATTTCGGGATCCAACCGGTTGAGGTTGGAATATTTGTGGGGTACACCGATACACCTCACACTATCGGGTGTATTTGTCGGACGGTCGGCCGAAAGACGTTAGTGCGACGGAGATATAAAATTTCAGGAGGAGAAAACTATGCGCTGTTCGCTTGAGAGGGAGCTACACTTGCATGCGGATGAGGAGTACGTTAGTTCCTGCAAGGAGGAGCTTCCTGGATGTGGATCAGCCACAAGAGGAGGAGTTCGAGAGGTGGAAGAAACCACCCATGCAAAGACCAACCATCGAGGAGGGCGCATGCGCACTAGTAGAAGCCGAGCGACCGGCTCGAGAGATGCGAGAGAAGGTTGTAGGGACCACCTACGAGCACAAAGCGCAGAGCCGATGCAGTCACCGGACGCGGTACATTGGATACATGCGGCTATTGTGATTCAATGTGTTGTGACGTGAGCTATCCTCTTTGAGGGAAGCACGTGGAGGAACCCGCATGGGTTGATGCCATGATCGAAGAATATGATTCGATCGTCGAACGATGCATGGGAGATTGTCCCAAGACCGGTGGGGGAAATCGGTGGTGGAGTTCGCGATGGATCTACAAGGTGAAGCAGGCGCGACGGGAGTGTGGAGGAGTACAAGGCGAGGATTTGTCGCCGTGGCTTTTCGCGTATCGAGGGGATTGACTATGAGGAGACCTTTTGCACCTCGTCGCAAGGTACTCTTCCATACCTGATGATCCTTGCTTTCCCGGCCGCGTATGGGGTGGCACATTCATCGATGGATGTAAGACGCGTTCCTCAATGGAGTCACATTGAGGAGGAGGTGTACATAGGAGCAGACTCGAAGGTTTCGAGATCTTCAGCAGCGTGAGTCGCATGTGTGCGCGACTCAAGAGAGCATTGTATGGGCCGAAAAGGCAAGCACCTCGTGCTTGGTACACTCGGAGCAGATAGCTACTTTCACGGGCTTGGATTCTCCAAGAGTGAGGCGGATCCAAACCCTGTACTCGCATTGTGGTGGAGGGCGAAGCCGCGATCATCGTCAGACCGTATGTAGATGATCTCGATTTTGATCAAGCGATGAGCGACGTTGATACTTTCATGCAAGGAGGATCTTGCACGAGAGTTTGTAGATGAAGGACTTGGGCATCCTACTATTATTTCCCCGGGGATTGGAGATTTGCTGGCACAAGACCATGAGGACTCGTTTGTTTCTCAGAGGCAAGTATGCTCTGAGATTCTCGGAGAGGTTCAACATCGCAAGGCCGCAAGCCCTGTCGACACTCCTCTTCGCGGTAGGTTGGAGGAAGGAGGATGCTACTTCAGCTTTAGAGGTAGTGGATGCCACTGTCTCCCATCGACGCGCTAGTGGGGTCGCTTGTATCTCGGTCAATACGTGACCCGACATATGCTATGCGACTAACCAGCTTTCACAAGCTATGGTTAAGCCTACCAAGCTCTTTTGGAAGGCGAGAAGCAAGCATGTATTGTGCTATATCGTGAGGCACATCGTGATATGGTCTCATGGTACGTGATAGTGAGGACTGCGAGCTTGAGGTGGCATGGCTTCACGGATTGGTATCATCATATCAGAGATTGTGTTCAGCGGAGAATCATGATGCTTTCATATGTTCCCACGGAGGATCAGGATGCCGACATCCTGACGAAGGCGCTCACCAGGAGCAAGTTCGAATTCCAGAGAGGCAGGATAGGGATTGCAGATAATCCATATCTTGCTGAGAGGGAGTGTTGAGAATGCAGCAAGATGATGGAGCTTAGTGAAATGAAGTCGCCTTCACTAAGTGGGCCCGCAGGTGAATTCTGGCGCAAAGTCTATTTTTAGACTATGTCTATTTTTAGACATATGGAGCATGGTTCGGGGATTCCAGTTTGAGATTCTTGGAGCATTGGTCATGTTGGTAAAAATAGATGAGACTCTACTTTTTAGGTCGAAGAGGTCGAAAGTTATTTTTAGACTGCCTCTCCTAAAAATATGGAAGTCAAATATTATTTACCCTTAATAATATTTGGACTCTAAACAGCAGTTTACTCTCTTGGAGCACTTCAGTTTGAGCTATGGATGTGGCACATGTAACTGCCAGAAGGAAATACGCTTTTCTTATGGGGTATTGATCTCATGCATGGTTGACTTCAGTTAGGACTTCAGTGGCAGAAGTTTGGAGGAGTTAATGAGACAGCTAGTGGAGTTGTGTTCTGTTTATTTTAGTTGAACTAGTTGAGATTAGTTTAACTAGCTAATCAATTAGTTATGAGTGGAGTGAATTAAATATTATTTAATTCATTAATTAGCAACTCATTATTCAACTCAATAACACATCAGTTCACTACAGTGCACGATCAGTTCAGTGGAGACCAGTGAAAGAGGTAGATGAAAGGGTGGAGTTAGCTATCAGTGGCGACATCAGTTGTGCATGATATTTGCACCACACTTGGAGGATTTGTCCATGAAAATTGCGCAGTCAAGCCAAGAAGATTCGAACCTTGGATCTCTATATAGACAGGCCTGGATTGCGCAATAGAGGCAAGGCAATTGGCGGTGAGTTTTGAACCAGTAACCTGTTCAAAATTGAGCTAGATTGTGGGTAACTGTATGAGAAAGTACTGAGTACTTGTGAGGAGTATTGTACTGAGTTTGTTACTTGATTTCTCCATTATAATATACACAATAGCTGCGGGGTTTTCAGCTATAAGCTTTCCCCATACATACTGTGTTAATGTGTATGATGATTTGATATGTTATCGCTTGATTTTATTTCCGCATGTGTGATGATCTGAGTTGATCTGAGTGGAAGAGATTATGTGTTGCATATAAATTCGAATTGTATGTGATCAGGATAGTCTCGGTGGATAATTAATCATTATTCAGCAAATTTCTACACGTCCTTCCAACACAGGCTTATTCACCATATACTTCAATGCAGAATGGTCCGTGGAGAATGTGAATTTGCCGCCCAGAAGATAGTGGCGGAACTTCTAGAGGGAGTACACCATCGCCAACGCCTCCCGCTCGGTCGTGGTGTAATTCTTCTCTGCATTCGATAACCGGCGGCTGGTGAAGATTACGGGGTGGTCAACTGTCGTCTCCCCGGGTTGCGCCAATACAGCCCCAAGTGCAATACCGGACGCATCAATATGCACATGGAACTGCTTATCCCAGTCGGGATGAACAAGTATGGGTGTCGTCGCCAACTTCTCCTTCAAGGTGTCAAGTGCCTTCCTACACTTCGCCGTCCACTGGAACACCTCTGACTCCCGCAACAGTTTCTCCAAAGGGGCCGTAATCTTTACGTAGTTGCGAATAAACCGCCTGTAATATCCTGTGTGGCCGAGCAGTGCCCACAACTGCTTCACGGTCTCGGGGGCTTCCATGTGAACGATGACCGCAACCTTGGCGGGATCCACGCAGACCCCTTGCTTGCACACCACGTGGCCCAAGAGTGTGCCGAATGGTACTGCAAAAATACATTTTTTCAAGTTCAAGGAAATCTGTAGCTGACGACACCGGTCAAACATAATGCGCAACAGGGAAGCGTGTTTCTTCAACAGGCTGTAGACAGTCCAGTCGTCCATGTAGACCTCCAGGAACTTGTGAATATACTCCCGGAAAGCAGCAATGACAATCCGAGAAAACACAGCCGGTGCGTTCTTCAGACCAAACAGCATCACGTGGTATGTGAATGATCCCCACTCAGTGGTGAATGTCATCTTTGCTTTGTCTTCCTCAACGATGCGCACCTGATGGCAGCCCGAAAACCCATCAGTGAATGAATAAGCTTTGTTTCCCGCAACATGGTCTAGAACTTCATCACTGAAAGGAGTGGGAAACGGATCGTAGATGCAGGCATTGTTCAGGCTCCGGTAGTCCACACAGACATGGATCTCCTCTTTGTCCTTCTTGTTCTAGATGACAATGGGACTTACCCACTCTTCTTCTTCTACTCGGAAGATAAGACCTGCAGCCAGCATCTTATCGATCTCCATCTTGACCTTTTCTTTGATACGCGAATTCAGCCAGTAGGGTCGGTGCTTCACCAGCCTGGCCCCCGGTTTCAGCACGATGCGCATTTCGCCCAGGTCACCCTTGATCCCCTTCAAGTCCGCAACCGAGGACGGGAAAAAATATTCGTATTCCCTAAGGAGGCTGAAAATTTCTTTCGTCGTTTCCTCGTCCCAGTAATCTCCCACCGTTGCGAGCTTGGGTTTCTCGTCCGTTCCAATGTTCAGCTTCTTTGTCTTTAGTGGCTGTAAATGGACTCCTTCAGTCATCGGCTCTTCACTGATGCTCCGCTCGCCTTCCCTTTCGTCAAAGTAGAGATGCCTAAGGTCCTCCAGGCTATCGTTGTCCGGATCGCCGTCAATCAGGTGGCAGACCTACTCGCGCCTGACCTCAGGTCGTGACACAACTGGGCCCTCGTCAGGCTCGGGATGGTGGAAAAACGAGACCTCCTTGATTTCCTGTAGGGCCTGAGACTCCTGCGCCGTCTCCCCTTCGAACAGAAATCACCGAACGAACTTGTCCGCAACTGCCTGCCAAGAGCGGGTTCCCCGTTTCCGCTCTTCCTCCAGGTACCAGGCCTAGGGAATTGTACCTAGGGAGTGGATAAACCTGTGGACCCACAGCTCCTCAGGGTACCGGGTGCTACGCCACTGTTCCTCGCAGGTCCGAAAATGGTGTCGTGAGTCGGAAGTTCCATGATACTTAAACGTACTACAAGGTCCTTTGTCCTCTTTAAAGCGTGCCCGCAGAGCATCCGCCATGCACTCCCATCGCAACAGAGTGTTACGGTGGTTTTTCCACCATCGGGCCGACGTGGATTGTAAGGCCACATCCAAAAGAGGCATCCGGCTTTTAGCTGGAACCAGATCTTCCACCTTGGTAATAAAAGTATTGACTGCTTGCATGTTCGACAAGGTGGGATATCTGCAGATCTCAGTTCCTACACATCGGACTTGGGCAATGGAGGCACATCTCTGTGTGGTGGTCTCATACCCTCCTTGCTGCCAGTCTTCCCAAGCAAGTTCGGATCCGATCTTCGAGCTCTGCACACTCCGCCAACTGACAGAGCCAGTTGCGGTCGGGTTAATATAGTCGTCCCGCTTTCCTGCGGTCATCTGATAAAGGTGGTCCATCATCTGAGCATCCTCTCGATTGTCCACTGTTTCCGTATATCGTGGGCCCTGATACGGGTCGAGAGGCTGGGTGACCCGTACCTCCCCATCCTCAAAGATCATCAGCTCCTTCTTAAGTTCGATGATGGCGTAATTCTCAAAAGCCCAATCAATGCCGAGTAAGGCAGGGTAGG
The DNA here is from genome assembly GCA_034641835.2 of Pinus albicaulis. NCBI lineage: Eukaryota > Viridiplantae > Streptophyta > Pinopsida > Pinales > Pinaceae > Pinus > Pinus albicaulis. Next base: position 133,597 of record JAXQQM020079588.1, read on the forward strand.
GATCCTTGTCGCCCATGATATCAATAACCTCAAAATCGGTGTATGTCTTCACCCCCGCAACGTCGACCTTGACACCCTCGAGCCGACCGATTGGCAGAATACAGTACTGGTTCGCCATCCTGAGTTGGATTGGTGAGTAGGCTAGCCGTGGCCTTCCAAGAGCCTCCCACGTCTTCTGCGGCAGAATGTTGACGTCGGACCCCAAGTCCAACATGGTGTCGCTGATTTGGAATCCGGTGACCTGCATGTTAAGCCGGAATTATTTTCCCATTCGTTGCTTGTTCCTCTTCACGCGCTACATGTATTGGGGCCCAGTGTCCGCCGGGTCTCTAAGTCCTGTGCGCCCCTGCAGTGCTCCTTCCAAAGCCTTCTTGAGCTGCTGCCGCAGCGTAGCGTTGTCAACAATCCTAAGGAATAGCCGGAGCCAATCCTCGACCACAGTACCTGGGACGTTCTGTGCCCCAGATTCTGGCAGCATGGGCTCCTCCAAACCTCCCTCGTTCTGAAACTGGGCGAACGCCTCAACTGCCTCCTGAAATACTTCTTCTGGACTTCGGGCTTGATCAACTTCTTCGAGGATGCCGGCCGAACCAATCGTGCTGGCTCCTTCCCGTGGGCATCCTCTCCAGTCTTATTTCTACCCCTTGTCACGATCGCGACGTTCTGCAAGTCTGGGGTTGCGGTCCCTCGCGGCTTTGAGTTCATCAGATTCGCTCCCCTCTGCCTCGCCCGTTCTTCCCACTTCTTGATGAGCTCTGGACAGTCCTCTGTAGCGTGGGTGTTGACCCAGCACTGGGAACACCAGGGTCGTTGCAAGAGGGGACATTCTCGAGCCACTTGACCCTCCTGGTCACAGTTGTAACATTTTACCAGACCGCGTCCGCCTGTACGACCTCCCCGCATGCCGCCGCCTCTTCCCCTTGGAGCCTCATTCATCCTGTAGGAGGGACGATCCAGTCGATCGGCAAGTGCGTCGAGCGACCTGAACTGCTCGGTGTTGTGAGTCGTGGAAACACAAAATTCGCAGTACACATTGTTCGGGACCGTGGAGTACTTCTGCAATATTGGGCACATCCGAGGAGAATGCCCCAGCGTCCGGGAAATATCGCAGTACTCTGTGGTGGAGGAACCCGGTTGAGGTGGGAACCCCGCGTAAGTCTGTTGCGGCTGGTATACCCCCTGCGGATTCATCGCCGCGCCACCCCCGGGTGGTGGACCCCCCTGGATTGCTGCGACCGAGGGTCTTGCTGCTGCGCCGCGAAACCGAGGACACTCGGTTACGACGTGGCCCTCGACCAGGAAGTGAGTACACTAAACATTTGGTCGCACAGGTCTCATCGGCTGAAGCTCCTTGAGCTGCTCAGTCAAGCTGGAAATCTGGTGTTGCAACCCTATCAAGGAAGGATCTTGCGGGGCCGCCCCCCCCCTCCCCGATATTCCTGGGGGTAGCCTGCCATGGCTTCAATCTTCATGGCCTGCTCCAAAGCGTCATGTAGATTATCAATCTTCTGCTGAGTGAGAGGGGTTCGTGTCAAGGGAAGCAGAGCCTTGATGAACCAGTCCCTCTGGTGGTTTGGATCGATCGGGTAGCTGAGTTTCCCGATCGCATCCTTGAATCGCCGCATCAACTCCCACGCGGTCTCACCTTCCTTCTGCTTGATTTCCCACAGCTCTAACAGGCCCTGCTGGTCTGTCTGGGGAAGCTTGAATTCGTGGAAAAAATCCCGCTTCACATCCACAATTACAGGGTTAGGATGAGCCTCGGACCACTTAATAAACCATCGCAGAGCCCTCTCTCTGAGCATGGTTTGGAATTCTATTAACTTCCCTGCATCTGGCGTCTGGCGAGCCCTCCAGATGGCTTCGCACAGGTACTAGTGTTGCTCTACATCATCATTTCCCCAGCCAGAGAACTCTGGATACCGGGTGAAAGATCCAGCCATGTGTGCTTGCGGAGAATTGACCAGGATAAATCCTCCAGGTCCTGGTTGCGTAACGGTCCCACTAGGAAAAATACCACTACTAGTAACGCTGCTATTACCGGACGTTACTGACGCTGATGAACTATTGTATGACTGACTCAATGCTTGTAACTGAATAAAAATATTACTTAAAGGTTGATACAGTACCAGGGGAAGGTCGGGATCCTGGCCATGCAGAAGGCGGGAAGTAGGGCTGCCTGGAGGGGTGGGTGCCGTCTGATCTTGAAACATCCGCTGCATCACGCCGTGCCATTCGTCATCGGAACTCTCTTCGGGCTGCATCTTTCCATTATCTTCGCTAGTCATTATTTCTCTTTCGCGCGTCGCTGGGCTCCCATGCACCCACTGCACTTCCACCGTTGTCTCGTCTTCTTCCCGGGTATCCAAATTCATAGTTCCTATCCTCTGAGGCGCCTCCTTCTGATTTTTCCTCTCGATCTCCCTTCTCTTCAAATCTCGCATTACCCTTCTTCGCCACCTATCGGCGATCTGTGCCCGCCGATGCGCACGTCGCTCCTGCAACTTGCATGCGGCCTCAAAATCCATTCCCCGCTCCCCACTTTCACATTCTACACAACATCGGTCCCCTCAACCCTTCCCCCGGCACGGGTGGTTTACGCTTCCATCCTCGTTTTGTGAAACTCGATCAACCCTTCATCCACCATCAGAGCTTTGATCCACAGCGGAATCTCCTTCAGCAGCTTCCCTCTTAGCCCTGAGTGGAAAACAGCCTCGGCTTTCGAGAAGGATTGGTAGCACTCAGCAGCAAACTCCACAGTGTATCCCTCCAACGTGGTCCTTACGCAGAAATCCACCGCGCGGGTCAGTTTAGTGTCCACCCGGTGCAGTGCCACCAAATCTTCGTGCGCCCACCTGCGGTTTATCTTCCGCAAGCCTTCTTGGGGCACCGTCGCCCGTAACCTCCGCAACCAATTGTAAAGGTACGTAGGGAACCTTCCCCAGAAAATTTCATACGTATCACTGGCTGAGTCAGAGAAAAGAACAAGCTCCTTGATCACCGCCTCCTTTTTCTTGGTCAGCTCTGCTTGCTGAGCAATGAACTGGTCAAGATGATCATCCCACCATCGCCGTATCTCTCCCTCAAAAATCCTCGATACCATGATCTAGGTCCCCTTAGAACATGCAGGTCCCGGCAACGGAACCATTTGTTGGCGAGAAGTCAGGTCTCGCAGACAAGACCCAGGTTCAAGAGTTGTGGCCAACAAAGGGGTCCAGTGTAGTCTAGGAACACGCTGGCATTTTCACCCTGCTCCGGAGAGCAGTGCGTCTCACCCGAGGTGTGCCGCAACCACATGCAGAAGGGGATGAGATCAATGGCAAGGAACTAATTCGCAACTCATGAAGGACAGTGCATCGATTACATATACCTAGTTATATAAGTAAGATCACTAAATAAGCATTCAGACAATTGCAAATAAAATTTTAAACCAGCATAAACACATTACAGGCACATAAACATCATATTGAGACAGCAACCTTCCATTGTATTAATCTCTTGGCCAAACACATGATTACATGGCATTCTCACTGATAGCTTACAAATCTGATACAGATGGATTTCGAAACAGAAAAGTAGAATAGAGAAGATGAGGAACCCTAGGAAGGTCATGCATGATTCTTCCGCAGTCACTCTGTGTGTCTTCCCTTGTTATCAGCCTCGCAACCTCTTCAGCCTCCCCTTCTTCCAGCCGGGTGACTGTGATTTATTCACCCGCTCTCGCGACTATCAATTCCTCTGTGTCTGTTCTTCAGTTGCTCCCAGCTTCTCTCCTGTTATCTGCGTGTTCCACTTTCTGTCTTCTGCTGTGTGTTTTCTTCATCTGTACTTGTGTGTGTTCTACCTTCAGCTATCTCATGCTTCCACACCACCTTGATAGCTCCGCAACTCCTGGTAGTTGCGACGTGGTCGCGATTGCCATGTGTCTTCATGCCGCAACTCAAAAAGGTCAAAATTCAAAATGTTCCAACCAAGATTTCAAAAATAATCAAAAACAAGGGCCCCAACAACTACTTTATGAAATACTTGTGGTATTGAATTCTTATCGTTGTCTTCTCTTCATTATCATATTTTTAAATGTATTGTACTCATGTTCACTTCATTTCTATTTTATGATCTCTTATAAGTTAGATAATCAGAATACATGTTTGCACATGCTCTGTTTTGGGTAACTGGTCATATTTTGTTCACTTTCATCTGTCTGAGAAAAATATATCTCATGTGCTTTTATTTTCTTTCTTTTAGCTTCAACAGCATTCCATCACAATCCTCTTCAAGTGATAATCATTGTACCTACCTTGCCCCATTGATCCATGCAACCCTATCTCATTTTCCCTAACCTAGCTTTCCTTGACCTAATTTCTTTATCCAATGATTCCCCAACCAAATCAAATAAAAAAAAACCTGGAACCCCATATCTAGCCTAAAAAACCTAACTTATCTAACCCTTTTGGTTGTGACCCTTTTGGAGAGAGCCTTCTCCAGCTTGATAGGGCTAGCTATTAGGTCAAAATATTGGTCTGTGGTTACCTCTGTTGAGATTCCTTCCTCAACCTTGGGAATATGGCAGAGTGATAACATCCCGGTGCCATTTTTAGGGAATGAAAAGACAAATTTTTCCCTAGGTGTACGATAAAGATATATTGGAAACTGATCCCTTGGATGATGGGATCGAGTTTCATAAGGCTAATTTCATAATTGTAGTTCCTCAAAAGCAAATTTGGCTTCTCAAAGAAGGTATACCAAGTCTAATCCTGATCTAGATCCATTTCTCTCATCGAAGATCCTAAAATAATCCTAATGAGGCAAAGATATTAGCCAGCTTCAAGCTCTTCAGAATCTCCTACTCAAAATTTTGTAAGATCTTTATCATTACCTTCTGATTTGGTAGCCATACAAAATTTAGTATTTGATACCAAATTTGATTTATTACTATCTAGAACCAAATCTGAGGTAGATTTGAACACAGTAGTCGTTGAAACTTGGAGATTAGAGTTAAATCCATCACTAGTTGAAGTTGCAAACGAGACTGATGTCAAAATCTAGAGACAATATTACAAGCTAGAAAATTTAGCCAATACCCTAAGTTACACTGTTGAAAAAGCCTATATTCAATACCAACAAGAAACCCTTCATATCCTCGAAGTTTCACAAAGAGTTACTATTTCATCATCCATCCCATCATCATCTCAACTTCCCCCTAAAGTACATCATCAGACCAATCCATCCCTCATTCCACCCCCTCCACCACATAGAACATGAATTATGGAAATATTTTCCCCACTCATATTACCAACCCAATTACATGACCTACCTCAAGGATATGGCCAAAGGCTTCCCCTCTTCGATGAAAACTCTGAAATCACTTACCGTCAACACATGGCCAAAATCACAACTCGTTGGTCCACTTTAATTGCTTATTGATTTAAACAATCAAGTGCTACATAAATTTTCAACCCAGGGAAGTCTGTCTATTTCAGAGGCACTCACACATTGTATATGCTCAATCTCAAAGGCAATGAAAATTTGTAGTAAAAATTACACTAATCACACCTTGCTTAAAACAAACTGAAGTTCTACTTGAGTTACAGCAACGACAATCTTTCTATTGCAGACAATCACCAAAAGAATCCTGGATTACATTAAAAAGATAACAATCTAGGAAAGGAAACCAATCTGCAGAAGAAAAGACCAATTATGCTATAACAGAGAACAGGACCCTATTCCCCAAGTAGGAATCTTCAACACCTGTTTCTGATTACCACGCTTTCACAAACTCATTCTGTAAACAATATTACCAATTAAAATAATCCACAATTATCTAGGAATGAATTGTATGAAAACAATGCAACAATCAATGGAAGCAGAGTTTCAGAAATAGATAACAGAGTTCCAATATTGCATAAATGATTTCAACAAACAGAGTTTAACAAGGTGTAAATGAAAAGAACAGTTAACACACTACGGAAATAAATGGGTGAATCTTGTGAAGAAGGTGGGCCCTTTCCTTCTCAGAAGATTCCCCAGAAGAAGGAATTAAAATGAAATGCTCAAATCAAGCTTTTATTCATCTATCAAATATAACATATTACAAAGGATTCACGTTCTTCTTTGTAAGTCTCTTTCAAAATAAGCCTTCCCTCATCTCTAATGTTCTCTAATGTTGATGTCTCCTCTTTTTAAAGAGGAGACATCTATTAAAATTGATTACATTATAGAAATCCTATTCTTATCCCGATCTGATACTCTATACTGAAATAGGATATTATGTTCTTCCATAGCAAAATGTTGTTACAATGGTTACAATGGTACTAGCTTCGAGGTGCAGTTGTTACGCCTAGTGTAACAACTCCTTTACTTATCTTTTCTTGTTGCTGTCGTGCTTGAAATACTGCTTTAGAATCGCAAATCATGGGTTGTTTCAACAACGGGATTTGCGTACTATTTTGACTGTTTCAGAAACGCGGTCTTCAGACAGCCATGATAGATTAACTACAGTCTTCAAACTGTCTCAGCAACTATATATTTTCGATTAATGATTAAATATGAAAGTAATTTAAAATTACATGTAAAACGAATTAAACATATAGTAAAGAGAAGAATGTTATATACCTTCGGAAGAATGGATGAAAGTGATAATATAGGCTTTAAATATAGACTAGAAAAGATTGGAATGATAGCAAAATGTATGGTAAAAAAGGTACGTTATAGAGTCCTAACATCCCCCCCAACTAAAAAGGTTGCATGTCCTCAGGCAACTTTAATCTGAATCGGAGTCCGGATACTGGCTTTTGGTATGCAAGTTACTTAGGCAGTAGCTATGGAAGGTACTGTCTGTTAAGGCTCTAAAACCTTGTGCATTTTGCAATCTTTTCCAGGCTGCTGCTTCATCCTTGTTGGCCAACCTATGATGAGCATGATATCCCTCTGCTAGCATCCACAAAATAGGAAAATGAAAGTGGTACCCTATCCACTTTTCAGCACATTACTGAACACATTTGATGTAATTGGGTACTCTAGATAATGCAGTTTCAAGATTAGTAGGACTGAAAGGATTGTATTCCTACTTTTCCTTAGAATATTGTTGCCAAAACATATTATTTTCTCTCAAGGCAGTAGTTTCTTTGGCTTTAATAAAATGGTGACAATCTTGGAGTACTGAAGCCTGTAATTTCCGTATATGTTCAGTCATCCCTGGTTTCTTCAAAACTTGATAATATTCTGCCACAAAGATGGCAGGGTTCTTTGGTTATGGCCGTATCCAGAGAAGACGGTTATCTTCGTTATGCCTGGCTGCAAGAAAATTAGTCTGCCATGTAATCTGATTAGCAAGGAAAGAGGCAAATGCCCTGATCTGAATGTCGCCAACAAGAGGGTTAAGATTAAACCTTCTATTTTCAGGGATGGCTTCATTGTGAAGATACAATTCGCACAATAAGTGTTGATCACTGGTAGAGGTTTCTGCAAATGTTTTCACAAACTGTTCGGATGTAAGCACCTCATGGGGTCTTCCATCTCTGATTGCTTTCAATTGAAAGTAAGCAAGATGTTATGTGAGGAATATAGAGTAATTCAGAGATGGTTTCCTAGCAGCGAATAATTTTTGTACCAGTTCAAACATTAGGATTAGTTTTCCTTTTAGCTCTTTATTCTCCTTCTTATAAACTCTAGACTGCTGGAGTGTTTGCTCCAAGATCTCCCAGTTAGAATATATATGATTTTGCCAAACTAATTTGTGTTGTTGCAAGATTTTATATTGCGAGATGGCATACTCCGTCTTCCATTTATTCACTATTTTCTGCTCATTTCATGGTTCAATTTGTGTTTTAGCATTGCAAATGGTAGGTTGAGGTATAGTTAGAGTAGAAATAACAACAGGAACTTCAAATTTAACAGTTACATTAGGCTGGGGTACTTGTAAATTAACTTCTTTTTCTAAAATTTTGGGAGGCCCTACTGGTTCTTGTGTAACAGTATGGTGTTCCTCTTTGATTGTAGAAGATGTAGATGCTCTCGGCATTGGGACTTGAACTATCTTATATCCCACTTGCTGATAAATATTTCCACATTGGCTGCACATATATTCATTATATGGATCATTTTCTGTGTGTTTGTCTGCCATGGATGCTGCATGGGTTAGGGTATACAAATTGAGCTCCTTGTCATAGGCTTCCTTTGCTGTCGCCAATGCTTGCTTATAGGTTTCCAATTCTGATCTTAGAAACTCATTTTCTTGTAGAAGGGAAGCCAAAGTGACTGTAATTTGTGTATCATTCGTAGTCTCAGTAACTGGTTCTTGTGTTTCAGCTGTAGCTGGTTCTTGTGTAGTAGCTAGAGATGGTTCCCTTGTGGCAGCTACTGAATGAGTGGCATCTTGGGCATTTAATTTTGGTACATCAACAGTTGGTTCTTGTGTTTCAGCTACTGATTGAGTAGCCGGTTCTTGTGGGACAACTACTGACTGAGTAGATGGTTCTTGTGGGACAACTACTTCTTTTGTAGAAAATGATGTCACAATACCCTGGGAATCTGGTTCTTATGTTTCAGTGCCACTGGGTGAGACAGGTAATGATTCTGGGGTTTGGGAAGGTGGCGGTGTATGGGGTTTTAACAAAATGGTTGCAGGATCAGGGGTAGTAGCAATGGTTGCTACTTCAATATACTTCCTCATTCGTCTCCTAGGTAAAAAGACAGAAAAAGCAGTAGTTTTATTTTCCTTTTATGAGTGGGTTTTTCCCGAGGAGAAGGGCTATCAAAGGAGGTAGCTACTTTAGTTGCGGCCCTTATTTTTTTTCTTGGTAAAAAGGCAGTTGTGACTCGCCTTTTTCTTTTATGAATAGAGGAGGGGGGGTTATCAGGTTGGGAATCATCACTAGGGATATGGACAGTAGGATCATATGATTCTGCTAGGTTGTGGGACGGACTGGAAGGAGGGTTAACTGGATCAACTGATTCTTCAGGTGTAATTGCAGGAGGGTCAGGGAAGTTCTCTGGTTGTTTCTCATGGGGATTTTCAGGAATTTCTTGAGGATTTTCAGCAACTTCTTGAGGAATCTCAGCAGCTTCTTGAGGAATTTCAGCAGCTTGCTGAGGGTCTATGGGTGGGTTGTTTAGAGGAGGGTTTTGTTGAGAAAAACCCCTCTGAATCAGTAGTTAAACAAGACGGTGATGGGTGAGGGAAAGGAGTGGGAATTTTACCTGTCTGCAATAATGTGACATATTTCTAAGACACCCAAGTAAATAATAAGGAATATTTAGCAGTCGACCATGTCGTAAATGATTTAATAAGACAAAATCATGCTGGTAGACTACCCCGTAGTGACCTTCACAAGTGAGGTAATTTTTAACGAATTCAGCAACTTTCGGCCAAGGAGGTGGTAATGAGTGAAGTCAGACACCCCGGACTTTAAGCTCGAATTTTTCTCCTAGCAAAAGAAAATCCTATTGTGCATACTGAATGATATGCTTTCGACTAAACCATCGAGTGCCAGTGACCGGTAGACCTGAAACCTATGCTATGTCACCCTCTGAGACTGGAATTCGAACTCCCTGGACAGTAGAATGATCTTCTTGAAGATTTTGTGCAAATTCAAGGACCTGTTGTGGATCAAATTATTGAAGCCTCTGAAAATATCCTACCCAGCCTACCTGTTGAAAAATCTGATACACCTCTGGGTATAATTCAAGCAGAGCTATCGAGCCGGGCTCGTGTTGAATAGCAGGTCCTCCCATAGTTAACCAACTTTGGTAAAATACACAGTCAAAAAACCAAGTTAATGCACTTCGAACATAGTAAATTTTGCGAATGAGAACATGGAATAATGATGAAGAAGCGAGGTAATGGGTAAGAAAAATGACGGTAATTGGCATGTTGTGAAATGATGGCATATAATTTCGATATTCCCCCCCAACTACGGCTGAAATGATGACTTTAAATGTATGGGTATTTGTGAAATCTTCTCATTTAACCAAAGTTTAATTGTACTTACATATAAAATTTACATACCTCATGTTTACCTTTGATTTGTAGTTCGAAAAATATAGTGCTTGCTTATAATGGCTCAATAGTCATGGAAGAAATTTCGAAGCTTTTTGAAACATGAAGGAGATTATATTAGAGGTTTGTTTAATCATAGGAGAAGGCAGTGAAAGGACAGGAGTAGCATAAGCAATAAGAGAATTGAGAATGAAAGAACTGAAGAAGATGGTTTCATGACAGAAAATGTTGCATAGTCATATCTTTGGAGAAAGAAATGGTGTTTCAGCAATGGGAAAAATGGATGAAATGTTGTTGAAGAGTGGTGTTTCAGCAATGGGAAAGTAGGGAAAGTGTTACTGAGGAGTGGTGTTTTAGCAGTGGGGAAATGGGAAAAATGTTTGTTGAAGAATGGTGTTTCAGCAATGTGAAAAATAGGGAAATTATTGCTGAGGAGTGGTGTTTCAGCAATGTGAAAAATAGGGAAAATGACATGAAAAGGGAAAAAGGAATGAAGGGAATGAATGATTAAATGTTACTGGAAGATGGGGAAGTGAACTATGAATGAGTTGAAGTGAGGGGAGAAATGCTTCTCAAAATGAAGCTTGGATCTGCTTGTGGTGAAATTTTCCTTTCTTGGTAAGCCTTTCCTGAATCAAGAATCTGCAAAATAATCATTTGTAACATGCCAGCCCTTGACAGGGATTATTAGTTTAAGAAATCTAATCTAATGCTAAAAATACAATTCAGAAAAATTAAATGCAATGAGGAGCATAAGGCTCCCCTAAAAAGAGATAATTTGCATCTGCCATGCAAGTGGCCTTGAAATCTTCTTTGGAAATAGGGCGCTAGTACAGACAAAGCCGATGACCATTTACTAATAGTGGTGTTTTAGAGTCATCAATTTTTAGGAGCCTTACTGTCCCATTAGGAAAAAAAGTATCTATTTTGTAAGGTCCCGGCCATCTTGTACGTAGTTTCTCTTGAAAATTTTCAAACTGAGAATCATACAATAAAGCCCAATTACCTTTTTGGAACTGCTTATTCTTGATGATTTTATCATGCCATTTTATTCTTTTTTGTTGGATCATAGTTGTCTGATGAATGGCATCTAATATTTTTTCATCCAATTCATGAAGCTGCTGCAACCTGGCTGTCTGTGCATCAGTCAAATCAAGGTTAACAACTAAACCAGTCCTTAAGGTTTTAATTTCAAATTCCATAGGAAAAATAACACTTTTACTATAAACCAATTCATAGGGAGAAAATCCTGTAGTATTTCTCTAGGTAGTTCTATAATCCCATAGCGCTTCAGGGAGCCTTTGAGACCAATCCTTCCGGTTTTCCTTCACTGTTTTTGTTAGAATGGCTTCTATTACTTTGTTTGTACTCTCCACCTATCCATTGGCTTGGGGGTGGTATGGTGTACTCATTCTATGATGAATATGATATTTCTGAAGGGTGGCTTTGAAACCATGAGAATTGAAAGGAGTTCCTCCATTTGTAACTAGCTCTCTAACAAAGATTTCTTCAAATAGGAAAGATAGGATAGCTTCTTCATTAGCTCTAAGGAGTGCTTTAGCCTCCACCCATTTAGTCATGTAATCTATGCAAACTAATATATAAACTCTCTGGTTGGATGGAGGATTAATGGGTCCTATAAATTATAAGGCCCATCTTTCAAATGGTTCAAGTATTACCTAGGGTTTTAATGGAATTTCATCTCTATGATTAGGTTGACCCATTCTCTGACAGCTATCACAAGCCCAGACATATTTCTTTGCATCTTTAAAGAGTGAGGGCCAATAATAACCCATCCTAAGAATTTTATGTGCCATTCTCTTATCAGCAAAATGCCCTCAGCAAGGGCCATCATGACAAGATTTTAGTATATCATAAACCTCATCTTCTCTAATGCATCTTTGGATTCATGATCGAGTCCTGTGTAGAAAAGACACCCACTTATCCAGCTATACCGAGCACTTTGTTGAATGATTTTTCTTTTCTCTCGATGTGATAGGTGTGATGGTAACTTCCTTGCAACTATATAATTGGCAATGTCTGCATACCATGGTGAGTGAGCAGAAACTACAAATAAATATTCATCAGGAAAGGAATCATCTACTGGCGTATTATCATCAGCTTTTAACCGAGAAAGGAAATCAGCAACAACATTTTCTTTACCTGGTCGTTCTACAATTGTCATATCAAACTCTTGTAATAAAAATAACCATATGGTGACTCGAGCATTTGTAACAGATTTGTTCATTAAATACTTGATATCCGAGTGGTCAGTATGGACAAAAGTAGAGTAACCAGTAATGTAATGTCGAAATTTATTAATAGCATAAATGACTGCTAAAAATTCCTTTTTGGTAACTATATAATTAAGCTCAGCAGGAGTCATATTCTTACTAATAAAGTATATAGCATAAGGGAGATGGTTTTCCTCTTGTCCCAAGACAGCTCCAATTGCAGTATCTGAAGCATCAGAAGATATATGAAAGGGAAGTGCCCAATCAGGTCCCCTCAAAATAGGAGCTGTAGATAACTGATGCTTGAGTTCTACAAAGGCCTCTTGGAAAATATTAGTCCACTTGAATTCAGCGTTTTTCATAAGTAACACAAACAAAGGAGAAGCTATTTTGGAAAAAAAATTAATAAATCTCCTGTAATATCCTGCATGTCCTAAGAAACTTCTCACATCTGTTTGTGTTTTAGGAATAGGAAGGTTCTGAATGACTTGTATTTTGGATGGATCCATCTGAATTCCTTGAGATGAAATAAAATTTCCAAGCACTACTCCTTCACTCATCATCATATGACATTTTTCAGTGCTTAAGGAGAGGTGAGCATGTATACATCGTTTAAGTACTTTCTCAAGATTTTGTAATGCATCTTCAAAAGACACACCATAAGGGGTAAAGTCATCCATAAATATTTCCATAGAGTCATTGAGCATATCAAAAAATATTCCTATAACTGCTCTTTGAAATGTTGTTGGTGCATTACATAGTCCAATGGGAGAACTCTATAGGCAAAATTTCCCCAAGGGCTGGTAAAAGTGGTCTTATCTTGGTCTTGGGGTGCAATTCTGATTTGATTATACCCACTAAACCCATCTAAAAAGGAGAAGAATTTCTTCCCTGAAAAACTATCCAACACTTGATCAATGAATGGTAAAGGAAATTGAACCTTTTGAGTGGCTTTATTTAAGGCTCTATAATCTACACACACTCTCCATTTCCCGTTTTTCTTAGGAACTATTACCAATGGGGAAACCCATTCATTGTCAGATATAGGATATATAAACCTTGCATTAAGCAATTTTTGAACTTCCTCTTTGACAATTTCTCTTAAATTAGGGTTCATTCATCGTTGGGGTTGATAGACTGGTTGACAACCTTCCTTGATATAGATCCGATGAGTACATAATTCGAGAGAGATTCCCTTCATATCTGTATAGTCCCATGCGAATGCTTCCTTATTTTCAAGCAGTAACTTCATTAATTGCTGTGTTTCAGCAACTGTCAAGTCGAGGTTTATGTTCAGTGTTTTTCCAGGTTTGATTTCTACTGTTATATTTTTAGAAGAGATGGTGGTTGATGTTTGAGGTGGACCTTCATATTTAAGCTTTTCCTGGGTATCTGATTTCAAAAGTGCAGCCAGCTGATTATGTGTTTCTGGAATCACAGAGGAGGGTTCACAAATAAAATTATTAATTACCTCATCCTTAGTGGTATCTTTAAGGCTTAAATCTTGTCTGATAGTCAAAATAGGTTGAATAGCATGATCATCATAATACATCCATACAGAATTATCATTATTAATCATGGGTGTAGCGTGAGGGTAGAGAGTAAGCTGCTTAGTTTCATATCCATTGGAAATTGTCATTGAACCAGATCTGCAGCTGATAAAGGCATCGGGTGTGGCTAACTAGGGCCTTCCCAGAATTAGAGGATGTCCCCCCAACTTTGTTTTAGTTTGTAACACCACAAAGTCAGCTGGGTAATTCCATGATTCAACTAATATAACTAGGTCTTCAATAACTTCTTCTGGTTTGATTGTAGAACGGTCAGCTAACTCTAGAATTTTTGGTGTATCTCTGATTACATTTTTCAGCTGTAATAGTTGTGAAGTTTCAAGAGTCATAATATTTATAGCAGCACCTAAATCTACCAGAACTTGAGGGATTATTGTTTTTCCGATTTGCACTGTGACAGTAGGATGGCCGAGATCACCATATTTAACTGGAGGAACTTTACCGGACATTAATGCAGATAGATCACCCATAACATGAACTCTAAGGGGATCTTTAGCTTTCCTACCAGGTTTCTTAACACAAATATCTCTCATCGTTCTGGCATAAATCGGTACATCTCTTAGTGCTTGTAAAAGTGGAATTTTGACATACAGATTCTATAATTTCCCTAGAAGATTAAAAGCAGGTGGCTCGGGCATTTTAGTTAAAACTAAACACTCAGGGAATGGTGGTTCTATTGTTTCAGCACCCTTATTAGAGGGTGTTTGCACCTCTTTATGTGAATCACGTTTTTCAGTCTCTTCTTTATCAGAATCAGAAGAGGTAACATCATCGATAATGGGTTCAACTATTTTCCCAGATCATAAATGAATATCATTACAATGTGTAGGGAAAACAGGAAGTATAGGCTGGTTCTGAATATCAATAACTTGCACAGCTTTATTATTGGGGATAGGATTTGGTTGTATAGGTAGTTGGGGTCTTATCATTTGATTATTTGGTGGAGCACCTGATGGTAGAGGAAGTGGTTGCTGAAATTGAGGAAATTGATTTGGAAACGGGAGTTGTTGACCCCTTCAATTTGGATTCAATTGGTTAAAGTAAGATTGTTTTTGTGGAGGCCAAGGAGTCCACATTGTAGGATATACAAAGGAAGGGTTTGTTTTTGCATGGGTGGGTAATTCATTTGATTGAAGGGCGGGTATTGCATTTGGTTAAAGGGAGGGTAATTTGCTTGACTAAAAGAAAGGTAATTGTTCCAACGATTAGAAGATGTAAATGGCATATTAGAGTTCATACCTTGTCTTTATGGTTTCCATTGCCTTCTCTGTGTCGGCAGATAGACTGCTTCAGCTTCTTCTTCAGTTGGTTGCAATGCTGCTTTTATTCCTGGTAAAGAAGGGCATTGTTGTGTTTCGTGATCCTTCTCACAAAGGGTGAAAATTGGCACCTTGTCCAATAGGCATTCCCTTAGTGGGTGTTTATCTCTACATTTGGGGCAAAAGACAGCCAAAGTTACTCCTGCTTCAGCTTCTTTCTTCTTAACCTGCAAGGCGTCAATCTGTGAAGCAAAAGAATTTAACATTTCAGTTTTAAATTCCTCAAGTAAATTACCTATTTTGGCTCTTTTTGCTCCTCCACTGGCTGATTTTTGAACTCTTGAATATGTGGTATCCCTGTTGTTTGATCTATTCCTTGCAGCTCCTCTTGAACATCTTTTACAGAGGTTAGCAATTTCATCATATGATTCTTTAGATATGTCCCCTTTTCTAAGCACATTTATCATATCTAGACAGTCATCCCTCACCCCTTTCAGTAATATTGTTTTAATAATACCCTTACTTACATTGGGATGATTGGATCTCTGCAATTTGTATTGTAGTCTTCCCACAAAGTCCTCCAAATTCTTGTCCTCCTTTTGTACCATCTTAAATAGCTCCTCTCTTTTTTCTCTAGTCCGGTAGTGGTCTTGATATTTGAGCATAAATTTATGTTTCATCTGTTCCCATGTTGTGATTACATGGCCTCCAAGACTCATGAACCACCTTAGTGCATTTCCTTTTAGTGTTGCTGGAAATAGCTTCAGTTTTTGGGAATTAGTAATGTAATCATAACTTCTGCATAATATATCAAACTCGAAAAGAAACTCATCAGGATCTTCAGAAGATAAACCATGGAAGTTAGGTAAGGTTGAAAGTGGGATATTCTTCATGGGAGTTTCTCCTCTAGGAAGATCCCCAATAGGAAATCCCAAGGTAGAAAGAGAATTCTCATCTTTTCCCTCTCCTTCAGGATCTACTTTTCCTCCACCAAATAATCCTTCATTATTCCCTTCCATTGCTTGATCTCCTACTGCACTTGCTTGATCCTCAATGTTTTCTACTGGCTCCTCAATGTTTTCTACTGGTTCTTCGACATTTTCTGTTGGTTTTTCAACTCTTTCTACTGGCTCTTCAACATTTTATGTTGGTTCTTCAACGCTTTCTGCTAGCTCCTCAACGTTTTCAGGGCTCACAATTTCTTCTGTTTCGTAGTTCAATTCAGGGGAATGTTGAGGCTTGGGCCTTCGAGAGCTTAGCCTCTGAGAAGATTCAGCTTTTGATACGATCTCGTCAATAAAGGTCTTTCTTCCTCCCCTTCATTTTCCCTTGCCACCTATAGGGTTAGTTTTCTTATGGGCTCCACATCCTCTCATGCAATCTGCACATCTGAAAGAAAAACATCAATGCTTTTGAAATCTATAATTTCCTTCCCCCGCAACGGCGCCAAAATGTTGGTCACTTTAATTGCTTATTAATTTAAACAATTTAAGTGCTACATAAATTGTCAACCCAGGGAAGTTTGTTTATTTCAAAGGCAATCACACGCTGTATATGCTCAATCTCAAAAGCAATGAAAAGTTGTAGTAAAAATTACACTAATCACACCTTGTTTCAAATAGACTGGAGTTCTACTTGAGTTACAGAAAAGACAATCTTTCTATTGCAGACAATCACCAAAAGAATCCTGGATTACATTTAAAAAGACAACAATCTAGGAAAGGAAACCAATCTGCAGAAGAAAAGACCAATCATGCTATAACAAAGAACAAGACCCTATTACCCAAGTAGGAATCTTCAGCACCTGTTTCTGATTACCACACTTTCACAAACTCATTCTATAAACAAGATTACCAATTAAAATAATCCACAATTACCTAGGAATGAATTGTATGAAAACAATGCAACAATCAATGGAAACAGAGTTTCAGCAATAGATAACAGAGTTCCAATACTGCATAAATGATTTCAGAAAACAGAGTTTAACAAGGCGTAAACGAAAAGAACAATTAACACACTACGGAAAGAAATGGGTGAATCTTGTGAAGAAGGTGGGCCCTTTCCTTCTCACAAGATTCTCTGGGAGAAGGAATTAAAATGAAATGCTCAGGACAAGCTTTTATTCATCTGTCAAATGTAACATATTACAAAGGATTCTCGTTCCTTCTCTGTAAGTCTCTTTTCAAAATAAACCTTCCTTCCTCTCCATCCCCCTCTAATGCGGATGTCTCCTCTTTTTTAAAAGGAGACATCTATTACACAATTGGTTACATCATAGAATATCCTATTCTTAACCCAATCTGATCTTCTATACTGAAATAGGACATTATGTTCTTCCATAGCAAAATGTTGTTACAATGGTTACGATAGTACTAAGTTCGAGGTGCAGTTTTTATAGCCAGTGTAACATCTCCCTTACTTGTCTTTTCTTGTTGCTGTCATGCATGAAATACTGCCTCAAAATCACAAATCACAGACTGTTTCAGCAACGGGATTTGTGTACTTATATGTTGACTATTTCAGCAACACGGTCTTCAAACAGCCATGATAGATTAACTGCAGTCTTCAAACTGTCTCAGCAACTATATATTTTTTATTAATGATTAAATTGAAAGTAATGTAAAATTACATGTAAAACAAATTAAACATATAGTAAATAGAAGAATGTTATATACCTTTGGAAGAATGGATGAAAGTGATAATATAGGCTTTAAATATGGACTAGAAAAGAGTGGAATGATAGCAAAATGTATGGTAAAAAAGGTACATTATAGAGTCCTAACAACAACCTTCATAGATCTTGAGGAGTTAGATGCAGATGATTCCAAGATGCGAATCATCACACAAAGTTTTTTTGGTGAAGTTAAATTTTGGTCCCGTGCCCTAGAAGTTAATTCTATTAGGTCTCCTGCCAAGTTAACTGATGCTTTCTTAGCCGGGTGGGATGAGAAGAAAAAACATTTATAAATCCTTGCTTAATATGATTCCTTGAAATGCAATCCCAATGAATCAGTGCCTGATTACAATTCTCGATACCTCAGAATCTATAATTCCATCCCAAATGAAATGAAACCACCTCCTGGTTTAGCCCTTCCGCGTTATCCCGGTACTTTTGACCCGGATATGGCCTACTCATTGAGAGAAATAAATCCCACTACCCTTGAAGAGGTGATCAAAAATTCAGTGAGTGTTGAAGCCAATCTATTGATTAAAAAATCCAAATTTAAAATTGAATGCAAATTGACTATCAAAGAGGAACCTTCCACTTCATCTGATACTAAATTTTATTCTTTGCTTAAAACCATGAAGAGAATGGTCAATAGGATGTATATTTCAGATAGACAGACGGAGCCGCAAATCAAAAATCTGAACTTTCGAGGCCAGCAGCAGGAACCTCAGTTTTGGATAAAGCAGAAAAAGCAAAGAGCTCATAAAATACAGCAACAGCAGCAAATCAAAACACCACTTCAATAGAACTATGCTCACAGTGATGAAGAGGAAGAACCAACAGTAGAGGAGAACATTCATTTCACAGTCAATGGTCAGCCCATTTTCCTCACCAAGGATGAAGAATATGTGGAAAAAACAAGATCACCAAATGATAAAAATTTCATAACGGCGAATGATCAAGAGTTCGAAGTAGAATCTGATGACTATCAGAGAGGATAATGGAATTCATTAAGTTACGAGCAAAGGCAGTACTCCTTGAGAAGTCGTGATTTTCCAATAACTTCACCTCCAAAGAAGACAGTTCAGTAGAAAGAGGCACCGCTGAAATGAGTTAAAAATAAGAGTAATGAGATTGTAGCTCTAAATCAGAACAAAAGAAATCAGCCTTCTACAAGTTCACCTATCAAAGAAAGATATATTCCAAGAAAAGAAGTTGCACCACGAGATCATGTTGAGAAAAGGGATGTTATCATAAAATAGGTAGATAAAACTCTACCTTTTAATTTAGATTCAGAAATTTCTAAATTAAAAGGTATATATTCCTCTTACTGAATTGGTCAAAATTGATAAATACAAAACCCATATAGTCAAAACTTTGAAAGTTGACCCTTTATCTGACACGGTTAATGTAGAGGATGATCAGCTCTAGTTAATATTTTGTCTCACCATTGATGGTCAGTCTGAAGATAGTGAGGTCCCACCATTTTACCTGAGTCTTAAAGTTCATCAGTGCATCCTTCATAACACTATGTTAGACTCCGAGACCTCCCACAACCTCATGCCCAAAGATATCATGGAGAAGCTTGGCCTTGACATAACCCTCCCATATCATGATCTATATTCTTTCGATTTTGGCCATGTACGTTGTTTGGTTCTAATCAAAGATCTAGTTGTCTCCCTAGAGCAGATTCTAGCCAAAAATGTTCTTATGGACATGGTAGTTGCTGATATTCCACCACCTTTTGGTATTTTGTTGTCAAGATCCTGGGGGGCTAAATTGAAAGGTACACTGCAGTTGGAATTTTCCTATGCCACCATTCCTATCTTCGGTCAAATGAGAAAACTATACCATGAGACTAAAATGAAATACATGATCATAAATAAGGAAAGGCCTAATAATCATCCTATCAACGTTGTACATACAAACTTAGAGTCCTTCATATTGTACAATAATTATGGGTTAAATTATGTAGATTTTCAATTAGTATAAATAGAGGATTTTCTTGAAATTTCATATTGCATTAGAACAGTGTTAGAAAAAGAGAAACAAAAGTTGCCTACTATATCTGAACAGCCATTAGAGAAGGCAGATGAAAGTTTAGAACAGCATAAAGAAATAGATCAGAAAATTGTGTCAAACCAGAGTCAAGAGTTTCAACACTGTGAAGAAGAAGATGGTCTTTGGAGCATGGAATTTGATGGTTTCGTTGCCAAAGATGGGGCTGGCATTGATTTATGGATCCACAGCCCATTTCAAATAATTGGCACACTTTTTGAGGTGAAGGAAGGCACCATTGGATTCATAATGACTCATAAATCTCAGAAAACCATGTTTCCACCCTTGGTTTGCATTTTTTATGGGTGAAAAGCCTAAAACCCCACTTAAAAAGGACCTTTCTACCCCTTTTTTGACCTTGGCACTGCGCAAATACTAGTCTTGGGAGATTTACTTTTTTACGGGGAAAATGACCTCAATTTTTAGAACTTGTGGCATATTTGGAAAGAGGATAGGTAGGGCTTTCCAAGAATCCATCTTGGGACTGATTTGGACACTTGAAAGGCCTCCAACACTAGCCCTGAACACAGAGGGCACAAATGACACTAGCATGGCGCAACTGTCAAATTTGCTGATTTTTTCAAAAATTCTCTCAAGTTTTGACGTTTCTTCAAAAAATCATCTTTCTTCTCATGTAATTAATCATGGTAAAATGTACTTATGTCAAGGATTACTTATCTATGGTATATTCATTGGGTTAAAGTCATTAATGATTCATGGTGAATCAGTTCAATGTAATGAGGAGTGAGTCAAGTGGACCACCCTACACTTCAGTTTTCAGTTCAGAAATTAGTGGATCTCATCCTCACCTCATGGATTCGACCCCTGAGGATGAGTGAATCTTGTTTTGATGTCTATTTAGCCCATTTCTTCACACTAGTCAAGGGTTGGAATCAGTTTGTATGTTTTCTAGTTGATCAAGGAAACCTTTGTACTCAGTTTGGCCAGCTATTAAAGAGGAGTTGCAACTACTTTATGGGATACTTGTGGTATTGAATGTCTATCATTTTATTCTCTTCAGTATCATATGTTTGAATTTATTGTACTCATGTTCACTTCATTTCTATGTTATGATATCTTATAAGTTAGATAATCATAATACATGTTTGCACATGCTTTGTTTTGGGTAACTCATCATATTTTGTTCACTTTCATCTATCTGAGAAAAATACATATCATATGTTTTTCTTAGCTTTCTTTCAACTTCAACACCATTCCATCAAAATCCTCTTCAATTGATAAGCATTGTACCTACCTTGCCCCATTTATCCCTACAACCCTATCTCATTTTCCCTGACCTAGCTTTCCTTGACATAATTCCTTCATCCAGTGACTCCCCAACCAAATAAAATTCAAACAACCCCATGCAATCTATATCTAGCCTAAAAACCCTAATTTCTCCATCCCTCCTGGATGTGACCCTTTTGGAGAGAGCCCTTTTCAGCTTGATAGGGCTAGCTATCAAGTCAAAATCTTGGTATGTGGTTACCTCTGTTAGGATTCCTTCTTCAGCCTTGGGAATCTGGAAGAGTGATAACAGATAGGAAACCCAACAGGATCTGTTTCTATTCTATCTCCTCCTCCTCCTCCTCTTCCTCCACCTCTTCCACCTCTAATCCTAATATGTTAACCATTTACATTATGTACTTCTCCTTCTCCTTCCCCAATTGTTAGTGTGAATTCTAATCGCAAGCGTACGATAAAATCTCACTTAAGTTCTGCATAAAAAACAACCCTAACATCAAATGTGGTTTTCAATTTCCTTAGACCTGTAGTAGGTGATCAGAATAAATGCTAGAAAAATCCATATCTATGCAGTTAGAGATATTAAACAGCAAAAATAAGCAAGAGTTTGCTCCATACATCCAATGGACAAGACAAGAATTTATAAAAAAAAAATTGTATTATGACACCTGGGAAGGCAACATATAAAGATGTTACCAGTCCCCCCCAATGGGATGGGTTCTTGTATGTCCTCATCACTTCAGATCCAAGAACTCTCTCTCTTGATGGTGCAGAAAACCTAGACAAAATGGAACTCAAAAGGATCTCACAAACAAAAAGTAGAAAAATATGACAATGATGGAGGATCAAAGTCAAATCAAAAGTATAGATCAAAAGGTGATCTCAAGGCAACAAAAGGTAGTGAATGAATGGAAAACCCTTCTATTTATAACAAAATATAGACTTATTCTAGACATTGATGCATAATTAAAATATTATTAACCAAATCTAGATCCAAATTTTATGGAATATTTTATTATTTTTGTTGGAGGGAAAAGGAATTTAAATTTGGTCAAATCCCTTTATTTAGAAACAATAAATAAATAAATGATTTATTTATTATTTTAAGAATGTGGTTAAGGAATAATTAAATACATAATGATTTATTCAATTATTTATAAATGATTTAGTCAAATTTAATAAGGAATATTATTAAATAACGATTTAAATAATTACTCCTACAAAATAATAAGATAAATAATTATTTATCTAATTAATTTTCCTTTTTTGGGTTAAATATGACCAGGAATATTAATTAAACAGTGGTTTAGTTAATTATCCCTAGAGGAAAATCAAACAAATAAGGATTTATTTAATTATTCCTCATGGGGTTTCGTGTTTAGACCATAAATAACTTAATAAACTATGGGTTATTAAATTATTTCTCATAGTGAAAGCAATTTTACTATGGTAAAATTGGTCTTACATGGTGTACTTTAGTCCATCTAATAGTAACAAGTTAGATGACCAAAAATTGGTGTAATGGATAGTCCCCCAACGTGTGAGCTTTAGGAGCTAATCGTATGACCGAAGTACGTTGTAAGAACACAATCACTAGACACCGAAGGGGAGTCAGAGAGAGAGAAATATAAGGTTGATTGAAGTGAGAGAGGACAAGACCCTATGGAGGCGAGACTTACAGGTGTGACAAGTCTCTTTTATGAGTGAGTACATGTTCTCAAATGAGGCAGGGGAGGCATACCTATGCCCACCGAGATGACAAAGTACAAAGAATAATGGTGTGTCCAGCAAACATGGGACTGAACTATATAGTACATTATAGCATAAACATGGGCCAGATAAAAAACATGATAATGGATCCCACATACATAATGTTCCTGGAAAGACAGCTAGGACTTATACAATAATATCTTAGTACAAGAGATATAAGTACAACCAAAGAGGCCCTGTAAAACAGGAAAGGGCTCTGAAAATCTGAATGATACATGCAAACTAAAAACGCGTTGCAATCGTGTTATGCTAAAATTTTCACCATGATGTTTTACTGTCTGTATGGGTTCATCATTACTCATATAATACTCCCTTATAAGTCTACAAACATCAAGTTCCTAAAACCAAGCCTTGAAATTGACAGAAAAGCTTATAAAAGTCATAAAAATACTTGTATCGTACTTTCTCTTAGTATTACCTTCGGTGCCGCATCTGTTTCTTTTAGAACATGTGGAACTGGCCGCACTTTCTCTTCATTTATGGTGTGGTTCCCTATAAAAGGTAAAGTGAAGGCGGAATTAAAATTTGGAAGCCCAGCTGGTTGAATCTGGAAGCTTTTGGAAGCAATTATTCGGTGGAAAGTTCACTCCTTTCATGTACATTCATCCCTCCATTAAAGGAGCCTACCCCTTGGTATGTGGAACTTAATCCCTTTGAAAGAGGATTCTATCCCCTCTTATTTGGAGCTGCAACCTCTTCTCTTTTGCTATAAATTGAGGCCATAGTTCAGCCTCAAGGGGAGTTAGGCTTTGAGATTTTTTTAGGAGAATTGTTAGAGAAACTCAGACTCTCTTAACTGATTATCATATGGGAATGATTACACACTCATGTGTATGTTAGTCGAGAGAGTGTAAAGGCTTGTCAAAGTAAAGGAAACGCTTGTTCCAGACCCCAGAAGGACATGTACGACGTCAAGGCAAACACGGTTGTAAGGCTCCTTTTTTCATCAAAGATAATACAAATGGATCATGTTTTCTCAATGAGTTGTTTATTTAAATGACTTATTTCTTGAATTCCTTGATCATCAAGATAGGTTTATGGTTTATGAATTAGTCTATATTATGCAGGTGCTTCTAATTCTTTCATGTTTTTTATTGCAGATCCCAAAAGGAGACGTATTCAAAGCGACAAGAAAGAATACTACGATCAGCGTTGGACTACAGGTAAGTCATAAATCCTTCATTATAGATAATTCTAGATCAAGTATAATCTAGAGAAATTAGTTTACATCTATATGTTTGTTGCTAGTTATCGTAAGATACTTGGGAGATTTGTCTTGTCCACGAGAATGATTTATCCGCCCAACAAATTGGCGACTCCACTAAGGAATGGACCTTGAACTTTGTTTTCTTTTATTTTTGACTTGTGAAATTATTCTTCTGATTTTGCTTGATTGATACTAGCTTGGGTAATTTATTCCTGTAGAATCCCTTAAAAGTGCTTTATAATTTTTTATTCTTCTTTAAGTTTTCTGGTCTCCACACTTTGTCTTTAGGCACAGTGCAGTCAGCTCTGCTGTTTTTCTATATACATAGTGTGGCACCGCACCTGTTTACACTAAAACTTGTGGACCCTGAAATTTTTTTTGAAAAACTTAAAATTCTCTTTTCCAGGATTGGTTTACAAGATTCTCAGTATATACCCAGACTTGTACGTTCTGTCAGAAAGCTTTGTCTGAGAGTTTCTTTTAGCATTTTTTAGTTTTGAATGATTTTCTACAAGATCTGCATGTTATAAGTGATTTTTGCTTTTTCTCTGTGTCACTCAAAGATTAGAAACCTTTGTATACCTTAGATCACTGGTATTTCATTGTTTTCTTGCTGAGTCATTGACTTCATAGCAGAAATTGTTTTATGAGAATTAGATCCCATTTTCTCATTTGCAAATATTTAAAAAACTTTTTCATTAAGTTTTGAATTTCACTTAAAAAACCATAATTGGATGTTTTTGAGTTTTTGCTCATTTTAGCAAGGAATTTCTTAGTTCGATTACAAAATAATCAAAACGTCCTCAAAATATTTAAAGTTTTCATTTCAGATTTAATTCTTAGAATTTTTAGATCTCGAAATTAGTGTTTTTAGTTTTGAGTGTTATTTCTATAAATTGTAGTTTTCTTTTGGAGAATGTTTGATTGTAGTTTTGATCTTGAAGAATAAAGGGATTTCTTTTTGAGCAATTTATCATTCTAAGTTCTCATGAGATAAGATTTCTTTTCATATGTTCTTGTTTTGAAGGAAATAATTGTTTTAAAAAGATTGAATTTCTCAACTCTTTCTTTTAGATAGAATTCATTGAAAGGAAATGAATTGTTTCTCATAATAGATGCATTTTTAGTGTGTTTTGAGTCGGATCACTACATATCATCAAAGTTTCACTTTCACACCTATTGTCCTAAGAAATAGCCTATTAAAAGCAACGCTTAAATTAAAATCAATCTAGTAATTTTTATATTTCTAGGACTCTTTTCACCAACATAGCTTAGGCTAGTGTCTTGGAGTAGGGAGTAATTAACTCTCCAAGACAGATAAAACAAACAATTATTTGATCTTGCGATAGGAAAAATCCAATAGTAACTTGTATGATCTGGGAAGCTCCTCCTAAAGGATTCAAGCACGAGATCATATCTGAACCAGTGAGGTGATCAATTCTATCTCATTAGGAACGATAGAAGATGTGCACGTACTAACAACGGTAAACCTCAGATTGGCCATTTTCGAGGAGCCTAGGGTCACTTGTCGGTATACCTTGGATTATGTCAAGGAGCCTTCAAGGGGATTGAGATTTGTTACTCTGCCCTTGCGCGTATATCGGATCGTAGACCGTTCCCTCAGGTATATTTGTTCCTGTTGGTGATTTTAGTGGCCATAACCTTTAATATTTTTTCCTAAGGTGATGGTGGAGGAAAGATCCCATTGTACCTGGAGTAGACGTCGACTAGACTCACTTGGTTTCTCCGGAGGGTTATCTTCACTCGAGATGGTTTAAGTGGAGAAACTTGCACTGGTCTGTTTCATTGAGCAGGTTGTCGGGGTAACTGTTCCGACCACCATTTCTACATTAAATGTTGCGATGTTGGATTTCATCACCAACTAGTGTTTTTAGTGTGGGAATATATTATTTGTGTGTGGTTTGATCTCCTAGATTTTATAAGTGTTTGATCATTTGTTTGTCTCCTTAGTGACTTTAGGACTTTTGATTGAAATTTTCTTTGATTGCGCGTGATTAATAGTTTTTAATTGTGGTTGAATTACCAAGAAAATCGCATAAACTTCAGGGGAAACCCCGTGAGTATACACCAAGCCAACTTGAAGGACTGAGAGCTCTGGTACCACATACTACTAGCAGAATTAGGTCAACGGAACCAGGAGAATCATCCATAACTACTCATCCTGATTATCATGAAGTAAATCAATCAGAAACAGCAGAATATATTCAAGAGTCAATTTCAATTTCCGAAGTTACTGACATTGCTTCTGCAACCAATGAATTAGCTGAAGAACCTGAAATCTCTGAGCCAGAAACTGAACCTGCTGTGTTGGAATCATCTTCAGGATTTTTTACTCCAACTTCTAGTGATCCTGATTCACCTAGAGTAAGACATCTCATTGCCGAAAACCTTCCTTCTGATCTCATAGGTATTGAAGAAATTTTTGGTTCAGACAAAGACGTAGTTATTCCCGAAACCCAAGAAACTTTAAATCTTAGAGAGTGTGAATCAATATTCTACAGTGCTCTTAGAACTGACGCTTGGTATTTATCATTGACAGATTTTTTACAAAACGCAGGTCTTACTTATTCACCACCCCAAATTCCTTTTTACCCTACACCGAGAGGTTATCAACCTTCATTGGCTATGTCGGGTGAGTCATCTATGTTTTCTGAATCTCCAGAAACATTTTTATACGGTGGTTCGTATGTTCCTCCGGGATACTAGTTGCTCTCTGGTACCTTCTCAGGAGCAGCTCCTCAACTAATTGAACAAGTGTTATCATCTGGTACAAATGAAACAAACACTGGCACGTTGAACACAAAACAAATTTTTATGATGTCTGGCAATATTCCAAATCCTCAACCTCAAGGAAGTCAGTTACCGCCCAGGGGGCAACCTCAAGGAAGTCATTTACCGCCTGGGGGGAAACCTCAAGGTAGTCAATTACCACTCGGAGGGAAACCTCAGGGTAATTTTTACCACCTGGAGGTCAAACTGTAGGACGATATTTCTTGCCTGGGGAGAAACCTCAAGGAAAGTACATAACTCAAGGTCAATATCAACCCCAAGGACAGTACATACCTCAAGGTCAATCTCAACCCCAAGTAAAATACATACCTCAAGGTCAATATCAACCCCAAGGACAATACATACCTTGGGGTCAATATCAACCCCAGATTCCATACATGCCTCAGACTCAATATCAGCCTCAGGGTCAGTACCCTACTCAAGGTTTTCAACCTCCTTCAAGTCAACCATTATTACAAGGAGCTGGAAATTTTCCAGTTAATTATCAAACGTATGTTCAACCTGGTTATGGTCCTTCATATGCACAACCTTATATGGGTCAATACCCCAAAATTAATATGGTGTGGGATCCATCTCAAATTCAACAGACTTTATAACTCAATGTGCAATTACCTAATCAACATAGACAGCCCATAGGTTCTAGTCCAACCCAGCAACCTGTCTAGCCTACCATTCAAGTCTCTGCACCTGGTTCTGTTTAGAAGCCTGGGCCTAGTACACCTAGAACTCCGCCTCAAACTTTTGTTGCTCCTACAACTTTTGTTCAACTTACCACACCTATTTCTAGAGTATCTGAAACTCTTGTTTCTACTACCCCTATATCAATGCAAATTCCTCAAGTATCTGTGCCACAGTCAGGACCTATAATTCAAACTATGACCCAGATGCCTATAAGACAATCTGGTACGAGTACGATTCTCACTAGTCAACCACAATTTACTTATCAACCATACCAGGGGCAGTATCAATTTGGACATACTACACAAAATCCAACATATCAGTATCATTCGTATCCTGGGTATACTTATCAAGTTCCTCAACAACCCTAGTATGGTCTATTTAATCCTAATTATCTAGGAGGTTTCATAATTCCCAATGCAAATCCAATTCCAGGATATCTTGGATATCCTCCTCCTGGAACTAGTTTGATCACACAAGGTTATCAAGACCCTAGTCGTCGGTTACCGTTCATAGAAACTTTAGATTTACCTGATTTATCACACCTTATGAATGATCTGATCTTTTATCTTCCGTATTGGTCGTCGATGCCTAATAAGTTGCCCAATGATATTCCAAAGTTTGAAGGTAAGTCAGGAGAAGATCCATCTAATCACGTTATGAATTATCACCTCTAGTGTGCATCCAATTCATTAATCGATGATTCGATTCGGTTACGTCTTTTTCAAATAACTCTCATTGGTCTAGCTGCCAAATGGTACATTGAGTTACCACGAGGCTCATTTAATAATTTTAATGCAATAGCTACTACTTTCTTAACCCATTTTCAGTTACCTGTCAGATACGACAATGGTACAGAATTGTTGACCTCATTAAAACAAGCTACTTCTATGTACATATCTGATCACATTCATGAATGGAGACATAGGAGATGTTTGGTGAAAGTATTTATTCCGAACCAAATTTGGCTAAATGGTTCATCAAATCGTTATTGCCCAAAATTACTGAATATGTGGCCAAAGGAGGCGTTTTTACAGAAGAGCAAGTCATTGCTCAAGCTCAGTACCTTGACCTTGTATATACACAGTCAGGTACTCTGTATGACAAAATCCCTGATTTACCAAAACCTGGTAAATTAACTACAACTCCTTCAGGCTCTCATGCCGCTGATGGTGTAATTGGTTCTGTTAACACTAGAAATAGTAAGAAGAGATCTTCCAAGATGACTTCTCCTATTATAACTTTACCCGATTCACCCAAATGAGATTCTTCCGTTGAAACTTCTGCCGATATTCATGTTGTAGAATCATCTACAGCCAAACCTAAAACTGGTGGTAAGAAGAAGGGTAATGTAGAAATTATATGCACTACACATGCATATGTCCAAGATTCTCCTGGTCACACACTGTTTTAACTTCATGCACAATACAGAATCTATTCCACCATTGATCATCACATGCGGAAATTAACACAATTGCAATGCACACATGAAACCATAAAAATTCACACACATTAACATAGTGATTTTACGGGAAAGCCTGAAGCTAAAAACCCCAACTATCTGTATATAATATATTTCATATAGATCATGTAACAATCCTCATATAAATTTGATCATATCAAGCTCTCAGTACAATACAATCGCTACACACTAATCAGGCCCTGATCTAGCAAATCCATGCACCGATCTTTGCTAGCCTCTAGCTTGCCTCTACTACGCAATCCCTGCTGAAGAATTGGCTCTGAATGAACTTCAATCCACCTTATATTTACTACGCAATCCTCATTGTCATCTCCAATGAATGTGTGGTGAAAACAATGCAACACTATAGTCACAACTGATAGTCACACTTTCTCTTTCACCTACCTCTCCACTGGTCTCCACTGAAACTGTCCATGCACTATAGTTAACTGATGTATTCTTCAGTTGATTAATGAGTTAATATTTAGTGAATTAATTAACTAATTAATTCACACCACTCTCACTAGTGTATCAATCAGTTAGACTAGATACAACTAGCTCAAATGAGTCTAACTGAGTTAAATTAAATACAACTCCACCAACTGCTTCTATAACTCC